>RXPK01000259.1:1243365-1374337 GCA_004143645.1 Protaetia brevitarsis
GTCTTTTACCTTCACTCATCAGGCAAATGTTTGGATATGAGGGTGTACTATTGAAACATATCTGATCATAACTTGTTTCTTTCAAACTTGACTAGAAAACATATCTGCGAAATGTACCTCTTTTCGGGTGTATAATAAACGTAAGGTTATATTTCAAAAGTGTTAGTCGTAGCGTCGAACCTTATCGATCCAATTTTTGAATAGGTTTTTTATGATTGCTGATTGGTTTATGATTGTGTGTCGTTAAGATATTGATAAATAACTGATAAACTCTGTGTACAAGAATAGATAGATTTTTCTGTTTGGCTATAAATTGACTGTCAATGGTCGTTCATTGTTCGGGATGCGCATACAAACTTCCTGGTAATCATTTTCATATAGTTGAAAAAAAGCAATCACCCTAAACATCTTTGAACGTCCCACTGTAATATAATCTTTCTATAGAATCAATAACGAGGGTGGGCTATACTAATAATTTCTTTTAATTTTTAACGAGTTGTGATGTTTTGGATATTGCCAATCTAAGTTGATTTTAGTAGTTCACACAAAGGTTGATTATTAACCATATTGGGAATGTATTTTTTACATAATTAAAGGATCCTAAAATTCGTTGCATTTATCTTGTCCTTTAGTTTCCTAATTCACATAATGCTTTTACTATATGGATCTATTTCATACATAAAAAATTTTACTTTATCTTTAATACTGAAATTTATCTTATTGAATTAGCATTTACTTCTCATGCTCTTCTACAATTGCTGTAACTCTTTATCATTTCTTCTCTATTGTTACCTGATACTATCATATTAATATGACATATAAACGTAGAATATTTAAAGTGGTTCACCGCTTCTTGAAAGATCTGCGAGTTTGACAGAATTAGAGTACAGGAAAGGTATAAATACCGAATGCAGTTGCCAACAACATTTCATGAAGAGTCTCATCTAACTCTAATGGTAATCTTCCGACAAATCAAAAACAGTAAAAAAACTTATATACAAACGAATTAAAAATTTTTATAACTTAACCGGGATTTTACTATTTGTGATTTAAGTCTGATGGATCAAGACAAGTATTATTTTCCATTTGTTTTCTCTACATTACCATCTGTTGAATACTGCTCGTGGGTTTACATTTACTTTGACGATGCATTCCGCTTACCAATCGCTCTAACTCTTTTTAGTGCGGGACGTAGCGCAAAGGTATTCTAGCAGGTGGGTACTAACTTTCAACAATTTTTTACAGCTGTTATTTTTATTTTTTACCGGAATTACTAAAAATATCAATATTTCTTGTAAAACGAAAAATATGATATTTTATGTTCTTTCCTGCTCTTTCTACCCTAACATAGTTAATGAGCTTTCACTAATTAAAGTTTCCTGCTTGACCTTAGAAGTGTTGAGTGGCTTGACAACATTATAAAATTTCATAGAATTTCATTTTATACTTCAACAAAGGTTACAGTACCTACAGATTTGGCTTAGTGTACCTTCAAAACCTTCAATATATATTAGTAGGCCTGATCTAGTGTGGTATACATTTTTAATATTTAATGCACTATACAACTTCAGTGTTCTCCATTTAATTCCACTTTCTTCGCTTCTATCTCTAAGCCATCCCATAAATTATATTCTATGCTTTGCTATACCGGTACAATTTCACTAATACTCTAACAAAAATATAATCATTGTCACTATTTTCTACATTATTATCTACATTTGATATTTCTGACTCTACATGCTTTAGCAAAATGATTTAACAATACCAAATTATTTACATTTTTTTTCCATAGGCCGGACACTCCAGAGCCCATGTTAAAGTTTGACAAAATCTTTTACATTTAAATTTTTTAGGTTTACCTGACTACTATTACTTCATTTGATTAACTTATTTTCTAGCACTTTTACTACTTACAGTTCTTTTCGTTCTTATATCCACTTCATTTTTTGGCTCGATCCCTGCTGAAATTGTCGGTTCTGACTTTTACTTTGTTCGCTTGTCCTGCAGAACTGTATCGCTTTCTCCAACGTGAGTTGGTCGACTCGCAGTAGTGCTTCTCGGGTGACTGGATTTCTTATCCCCATCACAATCTTGTCCCGTAGTGCTTTATTTTCCGCTGATTCACTTGCATCATTTACATTATAATTGCAGGTCTTTATTAGGTGACGACATTCAGTTAGGAAATGTTCGAATGACTCGCCTTTTAATTGACTTCTTTTGAGAAAATTGTATTGTTCGAAACATTCATTCACTCTCGGATTTACATATTTTTCAATACATTCTATCATATATTTGAAATTATTTTGTTCCTCCTTTACATCAAATGTTGCCATAACCTTCGCCGAATCGGTTCCAATTATGTTCCTTAAAATTGACAATTTTACACCGTCTGCGGCTTCATGCTGTCCTGTCGCTACCAGGTAATCTTGAAATGCCGTTTTCCAAAATTTCTACTCTACAGCAGCATTTTCTTCTCGGATATTGAAATCTGGCGGTAATTTTACCATACCTCCCATGTTCGTCATTGTTTGCTATGTGTACTACGGCTTTGACTTATGCCTATCACAACTAACTGTTCACATTTATGGGTATGACTGCACCATGTTTAATAATGTTTATTCATTTTAGTTTGGCAATAATAATACATCGTATATCTAGGTGACATGAACTGACTTATAACACAACTTAACTTTTTGTCAGTAGTGCCAACTTGTATTTACTACTTAACACAAAACAGTAAGCATTCGTTGTTGTAACTCTGGTCGTTGCGCTCTTGTTTCTTCTTTTGCTGCTTTACTTTCTTCTTTATTCTTGAAATAATTTAATTTCAATACTTTTAACTCATTAAAAATATTTTGTTTACGTCTCTTTGCAGTTTGATGCTGCTCTTGATCTGATTTTTTTGGTTCAGAATTCCCCTCAGTCATACGAACAGTTGCTTGGTCAGTACTTTTACTGGAGGTGCTGCTATTAATATGTCATCTAGGTCTGGACTAAAGCTGTGACTACAACTAACAGAGGATTTAGTTCCTAGAGTATCATCAATTTGGGAGAAGTATTGAAGCTGGATACTTCCACGACCAGTCATTTGTTTATTGTCCTTAATAGATTTATATGTGCGAATCAAATTTCGCCATTTTATTTCACATTTTTCAGCTGTTCGTGCAATCTTTCGGGGCAATATTTTGCCACACGTGTTTTCTTTTTTTCGCATACTCAAATTCATCTTGAATGGCTTCGTAAGCATTAATTAGCGCTTGTGTTTCTTTTGTTGACCACATTCCTCCACTGCTAATTGTAATATATCCTTCAGATTGAGTATGTTCTTCATTTTCAAATGTGGTAGTTTCAATATTTGTTGATCTGGCATGACGTAACACAGCTTGAGCAAATGCTGACTTGAAATGCTGATTTTCGTCGTCACTGTTGCTATTACTATCATTAAAAACTTTTCTGATTCTTCTACGTTTTCCATCGATATCGGAGTTTAAATCTGATGTATCCTCAGCTTTCACTGATTTTAAGCGAGCAATAGCATTTATCTTTAAAATGAGCGATTTTGTAAACTTTCCAATTGCTTGCTGGTGTCTCATGCTTCTTTATGGCATTTTTCAAACCGCTGCCACTTAATGGCGGCCATAAACATTCGTCGTGCACAATCCAAGATGGGGTACCGGCTTCCACCTTTCTCTCGCTATCTGTGGTTTTTTTAAGAATTTTACTACGATCCAAGTTTTGGTTGCAGAAGACATCTAGCCTATAGATAGTATTTATTTTTGAAATGCATGCAGACTTACAATTAGATAGTTTCTCTCGCTAACTATCCTTCTCACCCATTAATTCATTATTTCACGAAAGGAGTACCATGAATTAGTAATTTGTGAAGTTCATTTTGTAATGATTTATATAGCGCAATTGACCATTATATTTTGTACCAATTGCCAAGACGAGAGCATTAAACTAAACGGAAAATATACAAAAAAAAAGGCTCAGAATATTTCTTCTCGAGTATATTTCATAAAGATTACATACATGTAATATAAAGTTTTTTGCGATTTGAGTCGAGCTTTCGACTGTGTGAATCATGTTGTTTTACTTGAAAAACTCGAGTATTATAGTATTCGTGGCGTTGTGGCGAGATGATTTGTCTCCTATCTTTCTGGTAGACATCAATTTGTTAAAATTTCATTTACATAGTCTAATAATCATGTTAAACACTTTTCATCTTTACGCTTACTTGTTACTGTTGGTATTCCGCAGGGATCTGTTTTAGGCCCAATTTTATTCATTATTTTCTCTTCAATCTGTGAAGAGTGTAAAATTTCTCGACGTCGAATTAGACGAAACTTTGGACTGGTGTGCGCACTGTGCCGGGGTCGTCTCCAGGATTAATAGGGCTTGCTTTAAAATTCGGTCACTGAGAGGAACAGTAGCCATTGATACTCTTTTATTCTTTTATTATAGTGAGGTCCATTCTAGAATTAGGCATGGTGGGGTTTATCTAAACATTCTTCAGGTGTTTCTAGCGCAGAAGCGGATTATTAGATGTATATCTAGGATCGGTACTTTTGAGTCATGCCGTCCTTATTTTATTAAATATAATATAATTCCGGTCCCTTGCATTTATATCCTAGACCTTCTTCTTTATATATTCGATCATAAAAACAATTTTGCTAAAAATGGGGATCTACATTCATACGATACGAAAGGTAAAGGTGATTTTAGATTAAATTTAAACAAATTGAATATTGCTAAGGAATCTCCCTCGTCTGCAGGTATTAAACTTTGTAATAGGTTACCCTAATATATAAAAAACTGTAATAGAAATACAATCAAGCGGATAATAAAACATGTACTTGCATCCAATGCATTTTATTCCGTGGATGAATTTGTGACACATCTTGCGCAGTCTCATTAGTATATATGAGAAATTGTCCTCTTTACGTACCTATTTATTTATATATTTGTACAATGTGTGTATTTTTTTATTATGCATTATGACTGTCCAGCTACTTGTAAGCTTGAGACAATAAAAAATCTATCTAATAAAGGCATTACAACAAAATTTAATTTTATTTAATGTATTTTAATCTAATACATTTTCCCCATATTTCTTCAGTTTTCCAAGTTTGTAGACCTAGTTTGCTAGGTCCTAGCTCTCTCACTATGTAAATATACAGGGTGTATCAGATAGAGAGGTGAATATAATAATATGTAGCAGCTGTAATCATATACAATCAAAAAGTCTTAATGCACAGGGGGTCTATCTGTAAGCATTAACGAGAAAAAAAAATATTTTATGAATGCCGTGGGCTAGAGCCGCACCTGTGCCCAACCTAAATGCTGTCCCGAGCATACCCCCACATACCACTATCATTCAGCCATTACCGCTGTTAGTTTTGTGTGGATCGCCGCTTGGAGTGCAAGCCACCTCGAACATTTTATTTAAATTCTTCCCGTCTCGAAAAAACGATTCTTTTCAGGACCATCATGATTTCATATAAAGAAAATCATGAAAGAAAGAAAATGCATCGGCAAAAAGCGCGGGAATGTATAGTTCATTTTTCGCGCGATTATCTAGTAAAAAGGCGTGTTTGCAAATTTTCTGTATCTACATGTATTTCTGTGTAATTCGATTCAATTCATTTTGCGTTATATGATTAAGTAAATCCAAAAGAAATAACTCAGGTTCATGTGGTACTGTTTATTAACAATTTAACTCTCGATTCGGCAAAGCAAAAGAAAAAATATTTACGTTTTTGTAACTACTGAAGTCGCATATTCGTGTGAACTCGAACGTCTTATTAGGATATTAAAACTAATACTTTGTAGACTTACGTGAGATGCTCTTAACAAAAAAGCAATGTTTATTTATAAAAAGAGAAAATTTAAAAATGCTTCAGTTTTGCTATTTTTACAAGAGCACACTGGCGATGGCCTTTATTTATTCAGAATGCAGTTAAATGAAGTTACGGCATACATTAAGAATAATACTAAATAAGTGCAATGTATTTATACATATACACGTTTACGCGGTGCTTAACATGACGTTCCTGCATCAGGCCCGGATAAAGAATTTTGGCTCTAAATTTTACTTTTTTTTTATTATTTAATGATGAAATCCGGTTTCGGTGGGTTTGTTGCTTTATATGTCGTGTAGTTAATACCCAAGAAAAATTTACTTTTTTATTTGATACACCCTGTATAATTCGGACGATCTACAAGGCTTTTCATAAAAGTCTTTTTTGCACAAATATTTTCTCACTATTAATACCAATTCCCCATTCTTTGAAGCAATGTTGTATAAGCAGTAGCAGTTATCAGGCTTCTTAATTGTTAATGTGAAGCCTTTAGAGTAAATTCTGTTATATTGGGGATCACAACAATTTTGTATAAGAGGGCCGTTAAAATGTACTACCCCAACTTCTCGCTCTGCTTGTCAAGTTTTACTACAAGGTACATTAAAATCTTCTGCCCTTTTACGAATGATTTGAGCCAAAGGCTTTTATCTGGTTTGCGAATAGAATCTTTGAGTGATTTCATAAAATTTTCAAAAGGAAAACTACTAAAATTATCGATTACGTCAAACTTTTGTGTATTCACATAAAGACGTAGTAAGTTGTGAATGTTGTGAGAAACATTTCCTTCGCCATATAATGTTTTAAACGTTTCCATCAAATAATGCATGAGGTCATTTGCATAATCATCTGCGCTATATAGATATAAAGAATTGCTCAGAATTGTTGTAGCAACATGCAGTGACAAAAAATTTAAATGAACATCACAATTTACTACAGATTTCAAAGTAACCGGGCCTGTATAAAATAAAAATTGTCGAAATTCAGTAGTCTTCCATCGTTTTACTTTTATCAAATCTCGTGGTTTTCTATTAAATTCCATTGGTATATTCGGCAACTGACTAATAAGCAAACTGGATAAATGATTTATTTCTCTAGATCATCGGTTCCCAACCGGTGGTTCGCGAACCCTTGAGGGTTCGCCTGCTTGGTAAAAGGCTTCGCGGAAAAAAAATATAGCAATGGCGGTGTCGCGATACAAAAACGTTCTCGTATGATTCGGGACTCTCACTCAGCGTTCCAAAGTGTTAAATACACTTTATTAAATTATTAAATTAAGCACACAGTTTAATAGACGATTTTAATATATTACAAATACAAAAACTGTCAATAACTGACTTGTTTACAAAAACATGACTGTCGTAATTCTTTTTACTAAACAAACTACTAAATACATGTATACTTATATTTACGAACTTCATTGTAACAGCTATCAATTTACAAATATTAATTCAAAAGAACACAAAAGGATAATAACCTTACCTATGCAATAATTAGAGATGTATTCAGTAATGCAAACAAAAACTACCATAGGCGTAGATCACTCCATCATTTCCGATAAAAGTATCGAATTTCAAGCTGGAGTTTATGCACCCCTAAATTAGATATAATGAATTCGTCCGCTGAAAATAAGTGATGTAAATTTCAATTTCTCTAATTATTTGAGCTTAAAGTCGAATAACTTTGTAGAATGCGTTTGCAAACCACGAGTAATTTTAATGAAATAAATTAGCAGTGTATAGTCTGGGTAAATGAATTACAATTGAGACCCCTTTTTAATTACGCAGCACCAAACGTGAAAACGAACACATTAATTATTCCTATAACATTATTAATATTATAATTACAGGACTTTTTATTTTGCATTGTAGTGCACGTTGTAATATAAAAAAACAATGAAAGGTTAGGTATTAGATTAAAAAGTAGAGTGAGATGAGAGTTTTAGTGTTTGTTTGATAACCGCACGTTTATAATGGATCGCTGGTTAAAAACTTCTACTTTAACTTCAACCTGATGTAGGAGCTTCACAAAGCGATAGTACTGGAATCTGTAATGACAAAAAAGGAAAGAAAATAAAATATGACAGCGACTACTTAAGAATGGGTTTTTATTTGACCGAGTATAAGTCAAACCCCAAACCGCCTTGTGTAATTTGTAGTGAAATTCTAGCTAATAGCAGTTTAAAGCCATTACTTCTTCGTAGACACATTGAAACAAAATATCCGACGTATTGCGATAAACCTATTGAATATTTTAAACTTAACTTAGCAGATAATAAAAAATACAGCGTTTCTTCTTTTCTATCGGCTTCAAACACAGGTAGTAAAAATGCTCTGGAGGTGTCATTTCAAGTAAGTTACAAGACTGCAAAAACTGGACAAGCACACATGATGGCAGAAGATTTGATCGGATCGTCTGCGAAAGACGTTAATGAGTGCATGTTTGGAGAGAGTGCGGCAAAGAAAATTGACCTGATTCCTTTATCAAACAATACAGTATCGCGGAGAATCAATGATTTGGCAAATCATGTGGAAATCGAACTTCTGAGAAGAATAAAATTGAATTATTTCGCAATCCAACTTGAAGAGTCGATCGATGTTGCAAATGCTGCTATATGGCTTGTCTATATTAGATATGTTTTTGAAAATTCCATTAAAGAAGACGTATTATTTGCAAGACCTCTGAAAACTACTACGATAGGAGAAGCAATTTTCGATATGATAATTAGCTATTTTGAAGAAAATGAGATAAGCTGGTCTTTTTGCTTAAGAGTGTGCACAGAAGGCGCAAAATCAATGATTGGAAAATTTTCTGGACTTATAGTACGAGTTAGAAAGATCAACAAGGATAATGAATCGACCCATTGCCGCATTCATAGGCAAACACTAGCCTGTAAACGTATTCCTGTAGAGCAGTGTTTTAACTGACGCTGTAAAAATTGTAAATTTTATTAAATCTCGTGCTACAAATCGCGTCTATTCCAACTACTCTTGAGGGCTTTGGAAGCTGCCATACTTCGTTGCTGCTTCATAGAGAGCCTCTCGAGGAAAGTTTGACCCGCTTGCTTGAATTAAAAGTCTGAAGTTTCAAGCAGTTAAGTTCAAGCACTTAACCATCCATTTCATTTATCTTCTTGTACATCCGATATTCTATGACTACAGAAACTCGCATACTTAGCTTACATTTTTTCTAAACTAAATGATTTAAACCCGTCTTTTATAAGGCTCTAGTGGTAGCATTTTCAGTGTGCACGATAAAATAGAAGCCATGCTCAAGAAATTCCACTTTTGATTCAATGTTTGGAGTTGAATGAATGATACACATGTTTTAAGTCTCTCAGTCAATTCATCTTATCAGAAAATGAAGTCAACTGAATGAAAATCCTTAGTCTTCACAGTCCTTGGATCATGTGATCCGATGCTGCGAGTCACATAAGCATTTGAATGCTGTTGCACGTTTCTTCACACGAACTGGCTGGAGAAAGCAATGTGAACTTCGTTTTCCGATGTGGCTTGTTTTCGATAGCGACACTCATTGCGTTTGTGGCCAGATTTCCCACAGTTGTAACATTTGTAGCGATCTCTATTTGTCTTCTTATTATAATTCCTGGAACTGCTTACAAAGACAGCAGTTGTTTCTCTTGACGTAGTCTCGCAATTTGTTCTTTTAGCTTCATGATCAAGTAATTTACGTTTTACGAATTCTAGTGATTAACCAAATATAATTTCAATTTGAAATAGTTTCGAATTTCACTACATCATACACATTTACTTACCTCAAATTTCAGCTATCAACTGCACAAGAAAACACAGCCAGACACAAGCATGGCGCTATGATGCATCCACGCATGACAGAGAAAGGCGAACCTAACATACGATGGCGCTCTAGTGCGGGAATTTCGCAACTTTTGAATGTTTGTGTGGGACGCTGTCTCAATATATGCATCTCTAAATTTCTCATTGTTACTATAAATATGTCTGGTATAAACAAGATTATTACAGTATTTCGTTTTACTGGTGTAAACTGTGGTAGAGTTTAATAACACTATTGCTTTTTTTTAATAAGTACCGGAAATTGAGATGTCGCGATAAAGCCAAACAGAAGAAATAAATTACCTGCTGCCAGTGACAATCTTGGTAGGAATAATGATGGAATAGCTGTTTTCCATAAAAACATGTTAGACGATATGTCTCATTGAGTAAATAAATAAACAGACACTATAATTTCATAAATTATGTGCGGATCCACCGAATGGTCAAATCCATTGATTGAAGCGTCCGTATCCTTTTCTGGATTAGGAAACGATGTCTAAAGGATGTCCGGTCAGTGCAATCCATTACGACACGGGAGCGGCTTCTGTCTAAAGCAATAATCATACAGTAAATCACTTTTTACAAAATTTGTGATTTTTAAACTTACTTGATGCAGAAAGAAGCTTCTAAAAAAAACTCTCACTGCGGATATAAGGTGTTCTATATGAAATACTAAATACAACCTAATAATTAACCTACTAATAAACACTACAGCAGCTCTAAAACTAACACACTAATCTAAACATATAAACTACAACCTATGAACGAATAATTATTGTTCAAGAGAACACAAGTCGCAAAAATTTTTGATTTGATAACGCTCGAATCGATAATACTCAATACGCGTCAGAACAAAATGACTGAAAAACAACAATGGCGGTAAATTGTGAACGTTCACGCGATATAAACAAATCGTATTTAGTGTGCCCTCCTGTACACTATCAACGTCATCCCAAAATAGAATATTGTTTCGACTATACTTGCGGCGATGTGTTCGGTAGGTTACCGGTTCTAGTTTCTGGTTCACTGCTACTACAGTTTTCTGGTATTTTTCTTGCTAATTTGGGCAGTTACCAAATCAATTACTTTTTCTTCGCGCCTTCTGCTGCATTTTTGCTTTAAATAGAATGCGTTTGATACACGGATCAGAGTGCAATGCCGAAGAACCGCTATATTCTATGTCGTGTGCTCAAGGGTTCGTTTGATTAAGGCCGGATTAAGATAAAACATACTTTTTAACACTTATTATTAAGACACAGGCGCAGCGCAGTTACCGGATTTGAATCCTACAGAGAATCTGTGAGCTGATGTGAAGAAGGTATTAATATATTAAACGACAACGTCACTCAGTTATGGGAAGCGACGCGTTCGCGTGGTGGCCTCGATATCATGACAATTATTAAGAAATAAGGGCCACGATAAAGTATTAATACTAATAATAACAAAATTAACATTTTGTTGTTTGTTTGTTTATTACATTTATTTATGTTAATACTGCTATTGTTATACCACAAGCCAAATATTACCCACAGGCTGTTCTGAAAATATCAAATCTTTAGTTGAATTAAAGCACACTTTTACCGTTTATTATTTATCCTTATAATCATACCTGCACTATAAAGGTAAAATAATAAATTCCTTAACGTTACTATAAAATATGTTCATTTTGTACATACAATTATTGGCACTGCTATTTTTATGCACAGGTTGTAAGTAGCAAGTACAGATAACCTATGGTGGTTTACCCAAGTGTATGAGTAATTTCTTTTCTCGTTTGGAGGCAGGTTCATGCAATTCAATAAGACACTTGTTTGTAACAACTTATTTAGTTAATTAAAAAATATAAACCAAAATAACCACATAGATCGAGGTGGTCATTTATATGAAAATATTGCCATGAAAGAATAATACTTTCATGCATTAAACAAAATAGGAAACTGATGATTACTTTTTATAGATTGGTTTAACACTATACACGCTAATGAAACCACCCTCTTGACCAAGACTTCTCCCGATTTTGACGTAAGGAAAACCAGATCATCTCTGTTAAAATGCAGTTGGTCTTAAAAAAATCCATATCAGATTTTAATAAATTACTTTGAAATTGTAACTAACTCTTGCTTTATTTACACTGTCTGCTTTCTCTCTACAGAAGATGGCTTTTTTAAAAAGGCGTCCTAATACCTTAGAGCTAAATTAAGGCTAGAATATTTCCTTCAATTGGGCTAAAGTATCCAGCATTTTCTAGTTCATGGAAAATCCGCATTTGGCAATATTAATGAGCTATGATTTTTTTCTCACCATCTATTCCAAAAAGATATACAGAGTATTCCACGTAAGTGGTTCATTAAAAGTTTATGATGTTCTACTATTTACTTATATTTGAGATTTTGGTACCATTATCTGTTCGATTGAAACTATAAATGTAAAATACTTTTACCAAAATATCACTTCCGGTTGACCGGAAATGGATGTCAAGTTTGTTATTTTAAATAGAATGATATAATTTTTTGTTCATTTTTGGATTCTACGATCATAAATATAGTCAGTTTTCATTAGCTATTCCTATAGCTACATGTTGCCGTTTTTGAGTTATTTAAGATTTTCTTTTTTTTAGTAATAATCATTGCCTCATTCAGAAATTAATATCTCAGTACTGCAAGTAGAGACCCTAAATTTGCTATGTTATGAATGGTAGATATAACTCTAAGAAATGGTACGCAGACTTCGCATTCTAACATACAGGGTGTTCAAAACTGAGAAACAAAGTGACATATTTTCAAATGCAGAAAACTCAATTTTCTTAAATGAAACACCCTGTATTTTAATTCGAAATTGGAAAGTAAATATCATCCCCTATCATTTTGTATCAGCACTTCCTATACCTATCTTTAATAGATTTTGAGATATGAGCAACTCTTTGTTGAACAATTTACGTAGCTCTAGGTTTAAATGTTCGCAGATGGCTCTGAATGAGATTAATGTCAAAGTCATTGTCTAACCACAAGTATGTGTGTGTATGTCATCGTAATTTACACTTTTGCACAACGCAATATGATAGAAACGACTGTTCGAACAGCAACATTTGAATTCTACATTCATGGAGAATGTAATAAAGTATTAAATAGAACATGTCGTGTATTTAATGACAGATATCCACACTTTCCACCTATTACAAAGAAGAAATTTCGAAAGACTGAGAACAACTTTTCACACTCGGGACTGCGTAAACAAAAAGATAAAATAAATTAAAAATGAGTTAAACCTTTTTAAGCACCTCTACTATTAGGCGAATATTAATTCAAGCAAAGTTGCGTGCAAGAAGACCTAGAAAGGTACCATTATTAAATAAAAGACAAATACAAAATTATCGTTTGCTCATGAACACACACAATGGAGCGAAAGAATGTGGCGTAATATACTGTGGTCGGATGAAACTAAAATAGTTTTATTTGATTCTGGTGCACACCAACAACACGTACGAAGACCACAATCGACGGCATTTCGACTCCAGTACACAAAAAAAGACGGTAAAATTCGGGGGCTCAAGCATCATGCTCTGGGATTGTTTTTCTTGGTATGGGGTAGGTCCTCTACCCAAGATAGAGGGCATAATGAATGCAGATGTTTATGTAAGCATATTACAAAATGTGCTTCTGCCATATGCAGAGGAGGAAATGCCGCTTAGATGGTTGTATATGCAGGATAATGATCCGAAACCTGTTTCTCGTAAAGCGAAAACACGGTTTCGCGATAATAACGTTCGTGTTTTGGGTTGGACTTAAATCCAATTGAAAATTTATGGGTGGAGTTGAAAAAGGCTGTATCTGCTGCTAGGCCGCGAAATGTTGATGATCTATGGAGGATATGCCAAGCTGAATGGGGCATCAATATCAGTAGAGAACTGTAGGCAACTTGTGAACTCGCTGCCCAACAGGTGTCAAGAAGTGATACAAAACAAAGGTCAGGCAATAAAATATTAAGTTTTTCAATCCAATTGCCTAAGTAAAAATAAATTTGGTTAGTATTTTGGAGTGACTGCTTTTTTAACGCACAATTATTTTCTTTGTCCTACAATATAAACAGTTTTCTTTCCTTTTTGGTATTAAAAAACCTATTTACAGCTATGTAACATGTAGGAATAAAGAATTCAATAAATTTGAATTTCTTTTATTTAGCGCATAAATTGATATTTGAGCAAAATTAAGACCACTGCTATTTTCGTGCACATGACTATATATCCCTCCTGTAGTTAAACGCGTGGTTATGTGATTTAATGTAACGCGTATCTAAGAAAGCTCCTTTTTGGTGGCGGTTTTCAATCGCAAGAATCTTGCACTGTTGGTGTTTGTGCAGTCATATTAGTAGAAAGCAATGCCAATGCAGAGGTTGTCCCTTTAAAAAATTCGTTATCATCCGTTTCTTTAATCCTTTTTTGCCTTTTTGGTTTTAATGGTTCATAAGATGAGAACTCGGGATGCCCTGGAAGTACCTACTGAAATTCCTTTGTCTTCTGAAGGAGTTTTAGAAGCTGTTGCAGCTTCTAAGATTCCTTCGTTTCCCACAATATCGGCACTCTTCAATTACTTCGTCTTGTACATCCATAGTAGGGCGAACCTCCACATGATCCAGTATAAAAAACAATCTTCTGAAATACTAGATTATGGACTCATAGATCTACAAATATATACCAAACAGTATTATTTGTATTATGAAAATTTTTCTGACTTTCCGCTTTGTTTATTTTTTCACTTTCGGTATTCGGTGCGAAAATTCGTCTCCTTCCATTGATTTTGCTTTTTATGGTTACATTCGGTTTGTTTGACTGTAGCTGGCACTTAATATTTTCCAATGCAGTTTGTTTGGTATTCCTGTTTCTAGACATCGGTGATTTCACAGGGTATTAAATATTCACATTTTTCATACTCGTCAAGTAAGTAACAATTCGCATTATTCTCTCGACCACGACATTATTTGATGAAAGCCAAACTAATGTAAACTTTTCTGTCTTATAGGTTATATTATGTTCACTACCAACTTAAATGCGACTTGCGTGCGCAATTTTAGAATACATATTATGCATTTTTTAATGTTAGTTGCAAATTATATATACAGGCTGATTCAAATTAAGCGTGCACCATTGCTATCTCTGTTTTATTGATTCTAAAAAGTAGGTTAAATTAGCAAAGTATTAGGGTTTTTAACGTTGATTAATATGCAATATGCGAAAAAACAATTGAATGGCGCATTTCCAAGAAAGTTTGACATTTATATATTTTTTTTAAATTGAACACCCTGTATAGTGTTGAAAAAATGAAAGATATTTTAATTTATGATGCAAAAGTATCAATACAATACTTATACTTTTATGCTAGTGGCTCCATTCAGGTAAAAGATATATTTTATGTTTTCTTCGTATAGTATAAAATACTATAAAATACTGAATACACAAGTAATTGCTGGTCCGCGATATGAAATTTAGTAGATATAGTAATACGATGTCCAGGTTGTGCTCACCACAGTAGAATTTTTAATAATAGTGCAGTTTGCTTCTTGAAGATAGTGCGTAGCAACACACACACACTATCAGACCAATTTTAAATCCAGCAACAAGAGCACAGAATCTATATAATAATGTGAATGTTGAAAAAACATATAGAATATGGAAATCAAGATTTTGATGTTTGACAACATGTTCATAGTGACTAAGGAACACTATGCGAATAATAGCAGCAACTGCAATTTTACATAATATAGCAATGTTGGAAAGAAAACTGCATAAAGAAGAGGAGTTTGTAGATAGTGTAGTAGACATTCCTCCTCCTGCTGATTTGTCTGCGCCAGAAAATGCTATTCGAGCTGCATTTATTCAAAGGCATTTTGATATTTAAAAGAAAATTTGTATTTGGGTATTATTTCAATATATTTTGTTTTTTAAATGTAGGTTGTGTCTTATACTCAAGATATTTGAATGGATCTTAACACAAAATTTTACAAAACAATACACAAAACTCTAAATCATAAAGAGCGATTTGATTTCTAAATTTTTGTACAGTAACTCGTAATTCCTACTCTTCATTTTTCACCTTTTGCCGGTATATACGGAGAGGATGAAGTTCTTTCTCATGTTGCTGCACTTGGTGGTTTCGCTACAATCGCATCTCCAATTCTCTTTCAATAGCAGTACCCTTGGAAGTGTAAGAAGGTGCTTTCGGCTTCCGTGTAGGCTGTAAATTTCCTCCCGGTGTGTGAATTGAAAAATATTGTGTACCTCTTATTAATATAATCTTTTTACAATACCTTCGCGTTGTGATCTTGAGAACGTGGCGTTCTCTACAACTATATTTCTGAAAACAATACAATATTATAATCTTTATAATATTATTATATGTTATACCAGTGCTCGACACTGTAGGGCAAGCGATTCTCGTACTATCCCTGTAGGGAAATCGAAAACAATTGTGTGAGTCAGACGTCCAGTAAAGATCGGCCATTGAAATTAAAAACATATGTAGATGGCTGTCGCATATTAGACACTTCAACGTAATAAAAATTGGGTTTAAGAATATTTAATATTTATTGATTATAGTAACAAAGTGTAGTATTATTCTAAGATGACATCGTACGCAAATAAATACGTAGGTACATTCGAGGAAATAAGTAAGCGAACGATTCGAAATGCGAAAGAGAGAAGATATCGGTTACATTTTTTACCTCATACGGGCCGATAACGTTGAAGCCACGTGGTTCCGACCGATAAATTTATATTTATGGGAGAAGGCCTAAAGAGTTATCGCATAACTTTTCGGACAAAATAAAAGTATTTGAATTTGGCGTGTGGTATGATACATAGATGTTGCTAGCTATGATGTACCATTGTAACAGAATAGGTTAATAAGTTGTTGAATGAATATAGTTGTAACGTGGATGGTCGTGTATTATTTTGCCAATGAACTGATTAAATTATAACATGGCGCAGTCATAAGCTAAATAATATTAAGCTAATGTGGAATAAAATAGCTAGTTACCTAGAATAGAATATATTTTGTGAAATCTGCGACCAAAAAAAAAAACGTAACCTAAAAATTAGTGACTTGTGTAAAATTATAAAATCTTTATTGCCTGCTTTCTTCCATAACCAAACAAGCAGCATGTAAGATGTAAGATTGTCAGCTCCGCTCTCATTTGAGGATAATGTAGCCGAAAATTTCAAACGCTTTAAACAAAATTTTGAAGTTTACTTAATGGCGTCTGGGAAGGACACTAAGGAAAGTAAGGTAAAAGTGCCCCTATTACTGAATATTATGGGTGAAGAAGGGGTAGAAATATATAACACACTTAAGCTAACTGATAAACAATAAAGAAGATTACGAGAAAGTAATGAAGGAAATAGAGAATTTTGTAACACAAAAGAAAAATGTTGTTTACGAACGATTCATGTTTTATAACTGCAAGCAAGAAGAAGGTGAAGCGTTTGATCATTTTTTAACTGACTTAAAAAAAAAAATGGATAAAATTGGGAATTTGGAAATCAAAATGACTCAATGATTAGGGACAGAATAGTGTTTGGCGTCAGGAACAGAGAAGTTGTTACGGATGAGTGAATTAACATTAAGCACAGCAGTCGAGGTATGTAGAGCCACTGAAGTATCCAGTGAACAAATTAAAGATGTGCAACAAAAGGAAAAAATAGAAGTAATTAAGAAAAAGATCAATAGGAATAATGAAGAAAAGAATAAGAAGACCGAAAAGAAGAGCAATGAATTTAAGTGCACAAGGTGTGGGAGAACACATGGTCCAAAGAAATGTCCAGCTTATGGAAGACGTTGTAACAGGTGTAAAAAATATAACCACTACCAGAATATGTGTAAGAATAGATTTATACCAAGAAATAAAACAAGATGATTTAGAGAATTCAGATAGTGAAAATCAGGTAACAATTACATGTATTTCTATTAATGAAATTAATGGAGTGGTTAGAGACAATTAAGATAGAAAATAAGAATGTCCAAGTGAAAATAGACACAGGTGCACAGGTAAATGTCATTTCAAAATTAACACTGTTTAACATACTTAATAAAAAGAGTGTTACATTAAATAAAACTAAATTAGTTTTGGAAAGTCATGGTGGTGTTATGAATTTCTTCAAACAGTGAATTAAAAAGAACAGTAACAAAGTTTTATTTTGTAAAATACTGTTGGCGAGTTTTATTTATAACATGTAGTAATGTCGGCTTCAATAATAACTGACTTGTAATACAATTTTGGCTAATATATATATGAAAAGATTAATGAGATTCTGATGAGTAAAAGTGAAGTTGATGCCTTTTGGAAAGTTGATTTGTATGGTTAATGATAACAAAACTATTAATCTAATTACAATTGAAAGTAGTGAAATAATATTCTAAGAAATATATGTGCATTTAAATAATATATTGATGTAGTTCTATAACAGTGGTTTCAAAATTCATTCATTAGGAACAATCAATTTAAATTGTGAAGTCAAAAAGAAAAATATGTATTGAAATTTATTGTTGTTGAATGTAAATCTAAAACAATCTTAAGCTTAAAAACTTGTATAGATATGCAATATGTGAACAAGGTAGATAGTTTAGATATTACTAAGACACAGGACGAATTTATTAAAGAAAATTTAGATGTATTTACAGGCATAGGAAAGTTTTCAAAAAAAATGTATGTTAAAAGTTAGGGAAGATTATAAACCTGTTGTAAAGCCACCACGGCGAATACCTTTCTCATTAAGAAATAAGTGGAAAGATAAGTTGTCTGAATTAGAAAATAAGGATATAATAACTAAAGTGTCGGAATCAACAGAATGGTTAAGTAATCTTGTTATAATTGAAAAAGCAGATAAGTCAATTAGAGTCTGTCTTGATCTAAAAGAACTGAACGCAGTTTTAAAAAGAGAATACTGCTTGATTTCAACACTAGAGGAAATAAGTAGTAAGTTACAAAATAAACAGTATTATACACTACTAGACTTTAAAGAGGGCTTCTATCAAGTCGAATTGGATGAGCAATCTAGTAATTTATGTGCTTTTTCAACACCTTTTGGAGCATATAAATTTAAGAGATTGCCTTTCGGCATTAGTAGCGCTCCTGAGTTTCTTCAAAAAGAGAATTTCGGAAACATAAAAAATTGAATTTGAATTACGCGCCAAAGTATGAAGTTGGTCACCCTGGTGGCAAGGGAATGGGGGTGAAGTGAGTGAGATATAAGAGACGGTGTTAGACGTTGGACGTATTATGTTATGTTTAGGCTATGTTTTATGTCAAGGCGTGTATGTGTTTTACGTTCAAATATATTATATAAAAAAAAGGAAAAGAAGCTCCCATTTATTTATCCTCCGAACAATATATATAGTGGAAAATGTAATGAATGAGAGTATTAAGTTATTAAACTCTAAATATTCGCGAAGATTTTGCTAATTTAGTCAATTTAGACCTACAATTTTGTTTCATTCGAAACTATGTATATATATATATATATATATATATATATATATATATATATATGGTATGGCATTATATATAACGCTCTTATTAAGTATTTATTGTAACACTTGCATAATAAACATAAAAATAAGTATGTATCTTCATTTATGGTATTGTGTGTAAGATATATTTAGATTTATTTTGATTTAGTATTCATTTCCCTAAAGTAGTTAAATAAATGGTAATCTAATATATTACTCTTTATTGAACAACAAAAAAAAACATAAGTCACAATATATAATTAAAAAAAAAAACCTCTTCGAAAATAAAAATAAATATTACATTTCTGTAAGTACCTATGTGTTTAAAATAATCAAATTTTAACTTTTCTTTCTCTAATTGCAACTGTTGCTGCTTTAGCTCCATTTCTGATTCACTACGAGCTTTCAAGTATTCAACTGCGACCATAGGGCTAGTGACCTTTTTTCCTCTTAACTCTACATCGATTGGGAGTAAGCACTGTTGATGTTGATAATTGTCCATCTGTGTTTTCTTCTTTTCCTTGTAATAACTGTCCATCCTCCTGAAGAATATGGGTTGCTGCAATCAACATATATTCAATATTGATGATAATGATTAATGCAAGATAGCTTGATAAAACTTTGATACACTTGATTGATATCTTACTGTTTCTGAGTGCAGTGTATGAAAACATTTATCGACTATATATACCCAAGCCTGTCTAAGTAAAATACCTAATACCTACTTACATCATTTGTTTCATTCACCGTTTCATTTCTGCATGAAGCTCTTACTATATTATCACGAATTTCCTTTCCTCGTTCCTTTTGTATCTGCACCGGTGGCACCATAAATTCCTTTTTCATATCGTATATTTCCTGTAGAAGTTGCTCCTTTTCAGTATGTTTCTTCGATTCCGGAACTGTTACAATTTTATATTAAAATTACCTTGTCACACCTTTTAAGTACAAATCTACTCACCTTCTTAAATTCTCCCGATTTTCGTTAACAAATACTTTTACGCAGTAATCAACATGATCTCTAATAGAACGTAATGTGTATGGTTTTCCTAATGGATGCTATTTTGTGTTGTATAAAAATATAATTTCTGTTTTTTATCTTTAACTGTGCATGTTAACTTTGCAATGCCCTCTGTATTTATTTCATTGTCATTAATTTTTTATCTGTTTTCTTGATTTCCGCATTTGCATTTAATTGTTTTAACATTTTGAATGGTATAATGTTTGCTTGACTACCTGTGTGTAGTTTAAATAGTATATCCATATTTTCCACTTTAATATTTTTTGTCCAATCCTTGTCAATATTATTTACTCGTAAAGTATTTTCATATATCGCACCAATTTCTAAGGTGTAATTGTCCGATTCGCTAATTTTATTTTCTTCTACATCATGCACTCTTACTTTTACAAGCTTTAGCGAAGTGATTAAGGTTATGACATTTAAGGCATTTCTTTTGCTGGACAATTTCCATAATCATATTTCATACAACACCTTCCACATGTAGTAGTGAATATCATATTGATAAGCAGTAGTCATGGTAGTGGGATACTTACCTATTGTGGTATGGAAATATGATCCCAAGGTAAAGTGTCGGTAAATCCTAGCACTCGAAAACGCTTGTCGTCATAGGGGCTGAGAGTGATCTTTGTTTGGTTGGTTATATACAAACTATGGTTGAATGATCGTAGCTACGCTGATTATGTTGTATTTCATTATATCGCGATAAACACTTCACAAAATCCTCAAGTTGAAAATTACTGAAATATATCTCTTGTAAGACAAAATCGACTAGCACAGTAAATTATGAGAAGGATTACTGAAAGACGTTTCTTATATTATAAGAAACTGTAGCAAGAAAGGGGAAAGGTAAACATCAAAAACTAGTTATTTCTCAAGAGAAGCCATGGTCGCGTAAATCTAATTTAAGACAAAAAGTAATTGCGGACAGAATTCACTTCGAAAGAAGGTGAAAGTTAAAGTAAAGAGATGCACTATTTTTAGGTCTTTTTATAGCGATATGCTTTCCATCCAACGCCCCCAAACAATTTGGAAAATTTCATTTTTCTTTGTTTTGCAATATTTAACCACACCTCTTCCGTATTTGGTAACTACAAAAAATTAATCTGCTTACAGTTACAAAATAAAGAATATCTGGAAACCCGAAAGGAGTTTTCAGTAGAGTGGGAAGTAAACACAAACTTATCACCATTATCAGCGTCACCTACACAACAATTATCTTCAGAAGCAGTTATAGAAACACCCCCTCTAGTAAGCCCTCGACCGCCGAGATTGTCGGATAAAACTATAACTGAAAAGAGGCCTACTAAAAATGTAAAATGGAGAAAGCTACAGATATTTTAGAACAAGAAGTCGTACTAAATAGATGTAGAGATATTATTGGAAAAAAAAAAACAGATTCATCCGAAATCTTTGGGGAATACATTGTTGATGAATTGAGAACAATGTGTGATGAAGCACCTGACTTAGGAAACCAGCCGAAGAGAGGAATACAAAGAATAATATTGAGAATGAATGAAAAATATGATGAAAAAGCTTTTCAGGACGATGTATTTATCATTCAAACAGAAGATGGCAGAACACATGTAGAAGATTTACAGCATTCAACTCCTATTATATAATTATTTGCTATACTGTACCACATTTTACGACAAATAAACTATTTACCTTTAAATGTTTTTCTATATAACTTCATAGGTAGCCATGAGTCATTCTTTTACAAATCGTACGGATTTGAGGGGAAAAAATGATTACGTTTTTAAATGACACACAAATTTTTATCCAGCACCTTGTTATTAATTTAGACGATATTCTTCATCACTTTCCTTTCTCCATAGCTCGCGAGATAAAGTTTCGACCGCACTGGTAAATTATTATCAATAATATCCATGTCCACGGTGTCCGTACAACCAAGTTCCCTTAGAATCATTGCAAAACACTTTCGGCATTTATTTACTAAATGCACCAAATCTAGCTTTACATCGTCCCTAACCGAATCAGGAACGTTTATCATGCCCATTCCGATCTCCTTGCATGACATCTTTATATCTTCTCTACTTCCTTTCTCAATAATAATAGGCAATATATCTGGTTGATCTTTAATAAGAACGTTAATAAGATTCACCTCACCTCGGGCTAAGATATTATCTTGCTCACTGCTGGTAGCTCCCGCAGAGGATTCTTCAACTTCCATGTGCTTAAAGGGGTTCTCGAGACGGTTACCAAAAACTAACTTCTCTCCTACCTTGACGTGCGCAACTTCTTCCAATTCCGTGAAAGTTCTCTCAATTAGCACGTCCCATTTCTGAATTCTGTCCTCCACCACACAAAATTCAACCTCTGCCCCGGCACTATCAATACAAAGCTATGCTTTCACTTTATCCACCCACTGTACAGTGAGTGCTTTCCTTATTCCATAACTGTATAATTTGGTATTCCTCGGATCAATCCTAAGCCCAACTCTGTCAGCTATCGTGATTCCTCCGTTGAATTCAATTTGACGAAGGAATTTTTTAATCATCTGACTATTCTAGCCACCTAGTTCTTTCGTATATGTTCCATCTATTTGCATTTATAACATTGAATTTGAGGATTCCCACAGTTGCGAGCTATGTGGCCTAATTTAGTAACACTTATAGCACTTTATTTCATTTTTCTTAACAATTGTAGGAAGCTTAGAGTCATTTCTTACGTCTCGTTTCTTTTCCTTGTTCAAAGTTTAGCTTGTCTCAGCCCCAATCCGGTAATACTCCTGCATCTCATGTAGTAGTTCATTTCTGTTAGAATAGTGTTGGGATGTCAATTTGTGACATAAATCTTGTAAAATAATCCAACCAAAAAATATGCTCCTTCATCTCCTTGAAGCTCAATCCATTACTACCAGCCATTACTTTGCCTTTTCTGAATTTCCATCAACCACTTCTAAATTCCTTAGCAGCTCTGGCATAATCATTGTATTTACCGTTCCACTACTCACAGAGGCAGTAAATATCTGGCATCCTGTCTAAAACTTTTTCTGATAACTGATCTTTACATTTACTTTCCTGCATAAATGTTATTAATAATCGGCTTATATCTAATACGGCTAATTAAGGCTTTCACCCGTTGTGTCCGATCCTCCGCTATTGCTTTCCAATAAATAGTTCCTTTTGGGAACGATAAAACGAGTTCATACCATGCATCGTATCTCCTCGAGTGCGTGTTAAAATTATTTTTGGCGGATTTTAGTGGTGTTTGCGGTCAGGCATACTTTCACCTCCATTTCTTATGGTAGATACGGTCGCCTCGAATGGAAGGCTCACAAAACTAACACGCCACTTGAACAATACGAATATCTTTTGTTAGCTTTTAACACCGCAAACAATACTGACAGGTTCTTAGAGGTAGTTACAAGATCAATGAGTCACGTGTAGAAAGAGTACATAAACAGGCAGTACTTTTTCGGCGTGAACTCAGTCACAATACCCTCCTCCCAGTGTAACGATAAAATAAAACATGCTCGAATCGTTTACCTGTTGGTGGGTACTGTCCTACGACACTCGTTGTGGGTTTATTAACTTTTGATGATCGCTGGCACAGAATGCACCCTTTTGCCCATGATTGGCAATCCTTGTTAATAGACGACTGTTCTGGTTGTTAATATACTAATGATAATAACTTAAGTACTTGAAATACTTTAATAATATTTAATAATGTTTGACAATACGTGGTAATACATCGGGCTATTACAGCTGTTCGCGTGTAGGTCGCTCCCCCTACATTTCACTAAACATACATGTATATATTATAACATCTTTCCCTTTTCACATAACGTCTTTGGTACAACAAAATCTTTATACTTTAACGGGAGTTGTCGTCTTCGTTCAGGTCGAGTCTTCCGTGGTACAGTCGCGTTGGGGGGCTGCACATCGGAAGTTGAAGTTCCTATGTCGTCATTGTAGTCTGCGTCGCTTGGAGTATGTTCGTTTAATATTGTAGTTGGTTGCTGTTCACTCGATATTTCGTGAGGAACATTAACGTTGTGCAGCATTTCTTCGGGGATTTTCTGACTACTCTTTGAATTCTCTTCTCCTTCTTGTCTTGGTTTCACATTAACCTCACTTCTTCTATAAGATTTTCCATCCACATCTACAATACAAGACTTGTCCGGTAGTTTTTCTTTAATTCTTCCATTTGTCCAGGTTTTTCCATCCACTTGTACAGAAACGGTTGTCCTATCTTCAGTTCGGGATAACCCTTTGTTTTCTTGTCATAGAAACCCTTGCTCAATCTTCTTTGCTTTTCTATTCGGTTTGACACGTCTTCTACAGGTTTAGGGAATAAATTTCTGGTAATGCATGGAATACCAGTTTGTGTTCTTCTTGAAAATAGTCTTTCAGTTGGACTGGAGCCGATTTTATTGGGAGTATTTCTTACGTGCAGTAACGCAAGCCAAAGGTCTTCGTTTTCCTCTTCCACCTTTTTTATTAGATTCTTCGCAATTTTTACTGTCGCCTCTGCTTTTCCGTGCCCTTGTTGATGATTAGGGGATGATGTAGTATGTGTAAACTGCCATTTTTCACTAAAGTCTTGAAATGCACTGTTTACAAAGTTCGTGCCATTGTCCGTACATACTATTTCCGGAATTCCATGACGACTAAAATTTTTCTTGCATACGTCAATTACAGTTTTAGAGGATAGATCTTTGAGCAAATCTAGTTCAAAAAAATCGGAATAATGGTCTACGGTTACTAAAATTCTATGCTGTCTTCCCTTTTGTTCTACAAAGAATACATCCATGGATATGTATTGGAAAGGGTACGTCGGTATTTGGTGTGACACCATTTCCGGTTTTCTTTGATTCGGACGATGTTTGGTACACATTTCACATTCTTTTACTTTATCTCTAATTTCGTTAGTCATATTCGGCCAGAAAACATTTCTTTTCGCTATATTTATACAGTATTCTATACCGTAATGGCTACAGTGAATTTTATCTATAATAAGTTTTCTTAACGTAAAAGGAATAACAATACAATCATTCTTAACGATTAAACCTTCTTCAATTGATAGTTCATGTTTGAAGTTGAAATATTTTTGTACGTCATCTGGGACTTGAGCTATGTGTTTCGGCCATCCATTATATATGAAATTCTTTAGATTAATAGACGTGTCTCTTCTAGTTTCTTCTCGTATACGGTCTAATATTTCCTTTGGGATGCTCACCTGCTTTTTGATATTAAGAGGTTCAAAGTTCTTTAAAGTTTTGTCTACAATTTCATACACTTCTTTTTCCCTTCATTTGATATCGTCTCCATTGGGGCTCTTGATAAGGTATCCGTTACCCTATTGTTCTTACCCGTAATAAATTCTAAATGTAAATTGTGTCGTTGTAGCTGCAATAACAGTTTTTGTAGTCTTTTCGATGCTTTCGTTAAAGGTTTTGGGAAAATATTTATTAACGGTTTATGATCCGTTCTGATGCTTACTTTTGGATTAGCTATTATTAACTGGTCAAATCTCATGCATGCAAACACAACCGCAAGCAGCTCTTTCTCTATTTGTGCGTAGTTGCGCTCTGTTTGTGTCAAAGTTCGCGAAGCATAGCCAGTTACTTGATTGTCTTGGTATATGGCAACGCCCAAACCATATTCACTTGAGCCACATTCGATTAAGACCGGTTCATTTATGTTGAAATATTTTAGCGTAGCGTGATTATCGTTTCCTTAATGTTCTCAAATTAGGTCTTTTCGAGGTTAGTCCATTTCCAAGTTTCCTTTTCATGCGTCAATCTTCGTAGGTTAACTACTTTGGTACTTAAATCTTTAATATACCTTCCTAAGTAGTTCAACATTCCTAAGAATCTTAAAAGTTCCTTTTTGTCTTTTGGTTCTTTAAAATTTCTTATAGCCTCTATTTTCATATCATCTGGTTTTATACCTTTGTCTGTGAGTATATGCCCATAAAATTTGATTTCATCTAGACAGCCTTAACTTTTGATTATTTAATTTACAATTGTTATCTTTTAACCTTTGCAATAACGCTTCTAAATTCTGATTATGATCTTTCATCGCTTCTTTTTTATCATCACCACATCCATATACTAATATATCATCTGCTAGAACTTTAATTCCCTTTAAATCTTTTAAAAGTTTATTGATACTAATTTGGAAAATTTCTGGAGCCGACTTAATTCCAAAAGGCATTCTCGGCCATCTATATCGTCCAAATGGCGTCCAGAGAGTTGTTAACAAACTACTAGCATTATCTAATTTCATTTGCCAAAAGCCCTTTGTGTCAACTAAGGAAAATACTTTTGCATTACCCAATTCAGGTAACATTTCGTCTATTGTCTGAAATTGATAATTTGGTCTTTCTAAAGCTTTATTTAGTGGTATTGGATCAAGGCAAATTCTAAAAGATCCTTTTTTCCTAACTATCAGTGAATTGCTTACCCAATCAGTATGAGTTAATTGCTTCTCAATTATACCTAATTTCTCAAGTCTCTGCAATTCCACCTGCAGCTCATCTCTTACAGCCAATGGTATCCTTCGGGGATTTTGCAAGACTGGCTTTATGTTGGGATTGATCTCTAGTTTAACCCTATCTCCAAAACAGCCATATCCTTGAAAAACTTTTGATATAATACTTTGTGATATTTGGATATAATACTTTTGATATTATTTGATATAATTTGATATTTTGAAATGAATAAACATTATTAAACACGGTGTACGCCAAAAAGGGAACTTCGTTGGCTGCGAATAGACATTTGGGGTAGTTGATTTGGACGTCATATTCTCGCAACTTGGTGAGTAATATCCTTAGATGTTGATCGTGCGCACTTTTGTCAGTTGAAGTGATCAGAATATCATCGATATACGCAAATGCATATCCCTCGATAGAATGGATAAATCGCTGGAAAGTTTGGGCTGCATTTCAAAGTCCAAAAGGTAGCTTGAGAAATTCAAATAACACGAATGGTGTTATTACAGCTGTTTTTTCAATGTCTTCCTTTGCCATGGGAATCTGATGAAATGCTCGAATTAAATCGATTTTTGAGAAAACTGTTTTACCAGCGAGTTCAACATTGAAGTCTTGAAGATTGGGAACAGGATATCGGTCTGGTTTGGCGACGGTATTCAGCAAACGAAAATTGCCGCATGGACGCTATGAACCGTTCCTCCTCGGTATCATGTGTAGTGGACCGGTCCATTGACTTTTAGAACGTCTACAAATTCCAAGGTGCACCATATGTTGGAATTCCAATTTGGCGGCTGCTAACTTGTCGATTGGTAATCGGCGTGCTTTTGTTGTTACTGGTGGGCCTGTAGTCTCAATGTAGTGAACTATACCATGTTGTCGAGGCACTTGCGGAGCTGGTAGATTCTCGAGCCATCGAAGATGTTGTGGAAGAATAGTTTGAACTGACGGTGCTGTCGAATGACAGGAGATTCCATTCAGTCTCAATGAAGTAACTGTGTCGCGCAAACAACCATCCCAGATATCGATTGAAAGTCCAAAATGACTTAAAAAGTCAGCACCCAAAATTGGAACTTGCACATCGGGCTATGACAAGTGGCCAGTTAAATGAACGTCGTAAACCGATATCGAGAGATAATTATAATTGTTCACCATACGTGCGAATTCCTGACCCGTTCGCGGCATATAATAGTCTTTTCACAGGAACACATTTCCACACTCGTGGTATAACTGAAATGTCTGCACCAGAATCTACAAGGAAACGCAATTTAGTAATCTTGTCAGTAACAAAAAAGATGATTGTGTAGCCCCATAAGCTGCCGTATTTAATGACGATGAGTTTAGTTTTACGGTTTTACAAATTTGCAGAGAGCCTTGCAACTTTTTGCTTTTTCGCCAAATCTGTGGTGGTACGAGGACAGTCCATTTCGAGCACGAGATGTGGAATGTGAACGAGAACGTCGTCCACCACATGAATATCTGCTAACATGTAAGTCTGTTATGGTGCTAAAGTACTAATTTATTTTTCTAGTCGAGATAATCTATCATTTTCACTTGAGTTCGCACTGGAGGTACTATAGACCTAGCAATTGTTCGTGCCTAATATATATAGGATTTTAAAAAAATTATTTATAATTTACACTTTTTACATTTTATATTTTTATACTTGAAAAAGCTTTGAAATAAAGCGAAACGTTGTAGTCATTAATATTCATTTCCATATTTGTGGCCTAAAAACCAAGAAAGAAGAAAATAAAAAAAATATATACCTGGTCAAGAAATGAAGCTTTAAAATCTAGGATTTTAACACCCATACACGCTAAGGTATCTAGTACGTCTTTACTCGATGCGAGAATAGAACTTATATGTGTGGGCAATCGTTGCAAGAAAATAGTCTTGAGAAACTCATCTGTCACATCGAATCCAGCAAGGGAACACATTTACGTAACAATTGTGAAGGACGTTTGTCACCAAGTTCCATTTCGTTTAGGAGCTTTTTTGCTCTCATTATTTCTGTTTCTGCAAATTCTGATATTAGCCGGTTCTTCAGGGCGGTGTATGGTTGTGGCGGCAGTGGCTTTGATATGAAATCGCTAACTATGTCTAACCAATCTCTGCATCAATCGATCCCAACACATAATGGCACTTGGAGTTTCATTGGTTATACCTGAAGTGATAAAATGCGGCTCAATCTGAAGTAACCACGTTCCTACGTTATGTCGCCAGAATGGTGGAATTTTTATAGCCACACGTGCTAGTTGTTCTGGTCGTTCTGCACCTGTTGTATTCGTTGTGTCGTCGCCTGGCATGTTTTTGTAACAATAACGTTTTTTGGTTGTTTCTACGTCGGGTCACCAGTGTGGGTTAAGTCTCAATATTTCTAGTAAAGAAGTTCAGAAAATTAACACGCCACTTGAACAATACGAGTATCTTTTATTAGCTTTTAACACCGCAAATAATACTGACAGGTTTTTACAGATAGTTACAAGATCAATGAGTCATGTGTAGAGAGAGCACACGCACACGAGATTTACGTTTTTCAAATAAAAAAATTAATTTTTACAAAGATAAGCTCTTAATCTATCATTATAATATACAATATAACATGAGCGATACTTTTTCGGCGTGAACTCAGCCACATTCTTAATAGCAGTAGTACAAGTAGTAGTGACATGAACATCATCGAGAACTACAGAAAAGAGGGAATTTGCAGAAGGAATTTGATCGAAAATGTGAACAAAAAGAAAGGTTCATAAAAGCAATTGAAGAACGCAACGAGCTTCTCGAGAGATTTCTATTACAATCTAATGATGAATAGTATGTTTAGAAACAAAAGTCGTGTTTAATACTTACAATTTACATAAATTATAAAATATTTTCTTAGTTTTACTCTTATCTTGTATTCTATAAAATGTTTAATAAGCAATTACATTTTATTTAATCCAAAAAATATGTATTAGTCCTATTATTGAAACGAGAAGCGTATATTGTTTGACACTACTGATTTCGAATAATAGCAGCGGTCTGTGAATTTCTAGAATTTACGCGCCACTTACGAAATTCCGCTGTACAATGTCAAAGCCTTGTTTATATATACATATATATATCTACTTATTCAACCGCTTGAAAGTACCTTCGGGTGTCTCCGAGATGGCGTGTCCAGTGAAATGTGCCTATTCATAAAAAAAATTATAGTATTTGTGAGGTATACAATTTTTACTACTAGTGTAGTATAGGTTGCATAATCTAAAGTTGCCGCAACGAAGCAACCGACTGATGTGAAATTTAGTGATATTAAATTCGTTATGTTACCTAAAATTGCGAGGTTGCTTTGTCTTAACGGGCTTTGACATTAGTGTTCATTTGACGTTTAATCGCTACTATTTTGTGTATTTCATTGTTTTTTGCTAATTATTTCGTTAATTGCCCTCAAAAACTGTTCTTTTTAGAACAAATAGTTACCAATATTGTTGGTTTTGCGATTGAAAATGCCCAAGCCGTTGTGTCGGCAGATGAAGGAGTGTATCGCTTCTTTGGTACACTTTTGTGAACAAGAACGTCATACTGGTACGTTATTGATACCATTAACCGCCGTAAGAGAGGTAATACAAATATAATAATGGGTTTTACACTATTTCTAGAATTTCTTTTAATTTCAGCGCGTTGCGGCGATGGCTAATGTAAACGTTAGCACCGTTACATCTGTTTGGCAGTCTCTCAAGAACAATCAAGAACTAAGTTCACCTAAACGGAAACGTTCACGCACTAAACCTGTCACAGCAGTTGATGATGCTTCACAGGTCGCTATTAGAAATACTAGGGCTTGTGTATATAGGGGAGCGGACCTATCAATGGTTCTTATGGAGACGCCATTTTTGCTCTATTTTTACGCGGGGAATTTAAAATGTAATACTATTAGCACGCGCGACTGACCAAACAGAAACTTTACGTTAATATTTAAACGGAAGATCACCAATAAAACAAAAGAAGTAGTAAAAAATACATGTATTATGCATAGGAATGATATATTCAATACAAAAAAAACTAACAAAAGGAAGCCGATCCTCTCAAAATAGGTGTACAATCATCTTGTATGTTCATATACTTAGCATATGATATTGATCTTGTTAACAAAAAATCTTTAATAATTTTGAATTTTAAATCGCAACAGTTTGGAATACATACATCTGAACATTTTTGAATAATTTTAGAAATAATGGCAGTATCACAAACAGATATATTACCACACAAAAATTCACCTTTATTCTTTATAAAAACATTTTCACATTCCATAATAATTTGAAAAAGTGAATTAGGTGCCATTTTTAATCCTCCTAGATTTGAATATTCGGTTAAAAACTTAGAGCTACTGTCCACAGTATCCCCAGAACCTGAAAGAAATTCTGAACATATAGGACAAATATTTATTGTCTGTTTTTAGTAAACGTTTAACTACACTTCCAGCTATATAATACAAATTATTTTTATCCAGCATGGAAATGTTTAAATTGTCGTCATCAGCAACGCATATTACTTCTTGTGCGTTTGTTTCAGTAGTAATGGCATTAATTAAATGAATATCAGTATCACTGCAGTAATTTGTTTGATTAATGTCCGATATAAATTGGGATACTACAAGCAGTTTTAATATTCTTTTGCACTCTAATGAATTAGGCCTTTTTCCAGCCCGCTTTCTCACTTGTGAAAATACATTTTCCAGTGCATCTTGAGTTAAGCGTGACCCGAGTAAGAACGAATAATTTCTAGAAAACAAATATTTGGACAAGTTAATAAAAGACAATGTAGATAAAATTAATCCAGTATTTAAAGGTTTCCAACCGCCACCACCAATGTTTGCTAACTGAATAATATTGATAAAATTTTCCAAGAAATGAATTTTATGTTCTACATTTCTTGCTGTAATCGATACTTTTCGGCTTCTTGAAGATACAATTGAATGCCAAGTAAAAATTAGACGTATAAACCAGGCTGTAGTTAAGGCATCTACATTTAACAGTTTCATTCTCACGGCAGATTCTAATGCTGCTGCTGTTGTAACTGAAAAAAACCTACAAACAATGCAATTATTACATTATATTAAATCTCCTAGCAAGTATACCTGATTGCCGCACCAACTTTCATTTTACTAAAATGATCTGGATACAAATCAGAAGGTTGAAGGTGATGAAGAAGCCTCAAGCCTGAAGAATTTTTCTTATCAGATTCCCAGAGATCACGTATGTAACTACCAGTTACAATACCAGATGGAAGCTCTTCAGCAGCAGCAGTTTTTCCATCAATATGTATTAACCCATTTAGAATTGCTGATTTCAAATTTTTTAGTAAGTGTTGCACATCAGCAAATACATGAATATTTGAATTAGGGCAATGGAAAGAAGTCACTCGATTATTTCTTGTTACCTTAACACCCATCTTCTGCCACAGTGCTTTATTATTAGAGCCCATGTCTGATACAATTCCACAAATATTCAAATTTACTGAATTTGCAGCAGTGATGACCTCCTTAATTCTTGTAAACGAATCGTTTCCCATGGTACTACTGCCAGTAACATCACAAGATATTATTTGTTTCCAGTTTGTATTGAGGCCACGAAGCAAAATACAAGTAATATGATTTCCTACTTTGTTACTGTCCCCGAGTGATATATGCCCATAAAATCTTTTTGAACAAGGATCAAAGCAAGTCTGAAAGAACAATTTTTACAAGTTATGACATATCATATTACAAAAAAATTACAAGTGCACCACCAAACAATACATAAGAAAGTAAACGATTTGAATAGCTATGATAAAATAACCAAATACAGAATAGGGATCTTGAATATGAAATACTATAGGATATTTAATTACTTTCGTAATTGGTGGTGCTATTTAGAAGAAATTGCAAGGATTGTAAAGATGGGTTAATTAAAAGGCATATGTTGTATATATATGTACATTACATACTTCTTGCTGTATTTGCATTTCATCAATGCACAAAATGCAGTCACGCTCTAATACTTTCATGGCCGAAACTTTGGCTTTCATCAATGGGATTAATTTAGTAAATAAGCCAAATTCCATATTTAAATGTTGAATTTTCCTATTCAGTGTGCTATATGAGGGACAAGGATACCCTGTACTATGTAAATATAAATATCCATGTTTGCCTAGAGCAAATCGTAGTTTTAAACTTCTTATGATAGATTCATTACTCCATGCTGCAATGCTTTTTCTGTCTACTCCTAAAGTGTCTATTTGCTCAGGCAATAAAAATTTTGCAAGATTTTTTGTTGTCTTATTATATTTAACTGAGAACTTTCTTAGTTTTCTTTGTAAAAATAATGTTCCGGGCAGTAAGTTCTTTTATTCTCTTCTTATCCACACTAATTTCTCCAATACTGTTCTCATTAGCTTCTTGTATAACATTCTGACATGTATTATTTTCAACTAATTTTGAAAAATCATTCTGAAAGCATACGCATTTTTTTAAATATCAATAACTTTTAGTCAAGATATCGCGAGACACATTGCATAATTTTATAGGAGAGCACCTTTTAAATGGACGAGTAAGATTACCTTTTATATATGTTATGACAATGTAAGTTTTTTCAAAATCTCATCGAATATACATATATATTTTTACCTTTGTTTGCTTTTTTCGTTTTAATTCAAACTTAGGTGGTGGATTCGGTACATTAAATATTGTTGGAATTGCATTAGGTTTTAATTTCTTCCAACCATCTGCACGTGAACTTTCAAACTGGCTTTCCTCAAAATGTTCCTGCAACAATTTGTATAATTGCAATGTAAGTTCTTTTAGTGTTCTTTTGCAAGGTGAGCCAACAAATAATTAAATTCTGTGAAAAATAGTCAATGCATATCGTTCACAAAATTTATCAAATTTTACTATTATCCCAAATTTCAAACTTATTAGCTCCCAGAAAAATTTATTTCAACATACCGTACATAACCTACTACATTTAGTAGGTTTCCAGTTGTCTCTTCTGCTATTTATAAGCCACCTCTGTCTCCTCTTTTCTTCAGAAGGAAAGCAATATAATTTAAAACCCTTTTTATCGCTGTTTGTGCAGTTAGGAGCTGCACAACCACCCATTTTTAGAAAATACCGTACCACACATATAACAGCCAACACAACTAAAGAGCAGAAATGGCGGATAAGTCAGCCCATCTATATACACTAGCTCTAAGAAATACTATCTATCAAATGTATGAACATCGTAAGTAAAATTATATAATTTAATTTTTAAAATCTATAGCCATTAATTTTAGGCGAGCACATTACAATTAAGTCATTAGGAGACAAATTAAAGGAAGCTGACATCTTTTCTGGATCTCAAAGATCATTATGCACCGTCCTTAAAAACATTGGATTTAGGTATAAGAAGGATAATCCTAGACGTGGTTTGATGGAATTGCCTCATGTTGTACTGCAGCGATTAACATTTTTAAAAATGTAATCATCAGTACAAGCGCAATAGCTCTCATGAGTTCGTATTTTTGGATGAAACTTGGATATTTCAAAATGGTACGATAGCTCATTCTTGGCAAGATAGCACTTTACGTTCAGTGAAATCTACTAAAGTAGATGGCAAGAGGTTAGTTGTATGTATATCATATAATCATAAAAATGATTTGCTAATAACAATGGTGCTGGTGCTGATGTTTAAACTTTTTTTTACTTAGATATATTGTGGTACATGCCGGAAATAGGAATGGCTTTATTCCTGGTGCGAAGCTAGTATTTTCTTCGAAATCAAAAGATGCTGACTATCACGGAGAAATGAATCAAAAAATATTTTTAAATTGGTTTGCTGATTTACTAAATCTTTTAAGTGCTCCATCTATTATTATTATGGATAATGCTCCATACCATAGTACATTAGCATCTAAAGTGCCCAACACTGCTTCTTCAAAAGGTGATATCGAACAATGGTTGTCAAACAATGGAATCAACTACGACAAAACATCTTTAAAAAAGGAATTATTACTCAAAGTCGCCATGTAAGAAATGTTTATACAAATATATGTTTTATTGTTAATGTGCTATTAATTTTTAGGCATAAACCACCAAAAGAATATGTTGCAGATCGGATGGCTGAAGAAGCAGGCCACAAAGTGCTACGTCTTCCTCCATATCATTGCAACTTTAATGCAATTGAGCTGATATGGGGGATAACAAAAAGCTATTACAACAAGCATATTGGTAGGGATGGCAAATCTATGCAGGCATGCCTTAATATGTGGGAGGAAACACTGAACAATGTCGCAGCAGAAGAATGGTCCAAGTGTATAGATAATGTCGAAAAGGAAATCGAAATGTGGTGGAATCGTGAAATTGGATTCGATAGTACAGACATTGCACCATTTATTATTAACTTAAATGACAGTGGTTCGGATGAATCAGATTTTAGTGAAAGCGAAGTATAATTTTTGTAAAATTTATACATATAACTTCAGTATAAAATATTAAGTGCGTGTTGTATGTCTATGTAATCTTTATTTAATAACGCTCTAGTTGTTAATGACGTAGTTTAAGCCAAAATTATTCGAACGTTTTAATTACTTGATTCTATTATATATTAATTGGTCAAAAACGTTTTATGCTATTGCTTTAACTATCAACAATATATATTTCATTCAAATATACGAGGTTTTTAAAGTTAAAACGGGAAGTATGTTTCCATTAATTATGGAAATTGTAGATTAGAAAATAAAATCAAAAACTTTTAAGTTATTCGTTTGATTTCATGTTACTAATTATAGATAAACAATACTGGTTACTTGTTGTATAATAATAAAGTTGATCCATTAAAAAGACATTGTATTATTCTGATACTTTAACCATCAAAAATGTATATTTTACCTAAATATTCTGGTCATTTTATTTTTACAGTTAAAGGAGGATATATGTTTCCATTAAATCACTGACAAGGTATATTAGAAAAATAAAACCATACATGTATATGTAGTTTTAGATTATTTTCATGCACTCATTTCACAATACTCATTATCGATGCACAATTTATTGGTTACTGAATGAATTTATTCCATCATATTGTCATAATTATTACTACATGTACTATTTAATTCCAATAATACAATTATTGCTGCACACTAACTGAAAATTAGGATAACTTTTTAAAACGCCACTTATTCAACTACTTTTTGACACTTGAAACATACATAACCTATCCGCCAAACAGTACATAAACAGTTTATCAAAACAAACGATTTGGCATTGATGCTAAAAAAAGACGTCATAGTTATGAATGATGTAAGACGGTTGCTTCGTTGCGGCAACTTTATAGTAGTCGCTTTTGTAAATAAAAATACACATAAAGTCTGTCTATTTAGTGTTTTAACCAACGTCATTGATATGTCATACAAGTAAAGACAATCTTCTGATTTGACTATTTTTGTTCAAGTATTGCTATTGAAAAAAGAAGCAAAGTTTCCGCTTGTCTCGCAGAAAAAGATACAAGGAGTAATTTCATGAATGTGACAGACAGAGATAGCCATATTACTGCATTGTTTAACCCTGCAGCGGGCGCGCTGGCGCACCCGATGCGCCAATCGTCATTAACTTCGTGTTAAATCGGTGATATTCGAGTTACGGTGCTATTATTAGACGTATTCCTTCATTCCACGTCAGTGATCCATGAGTTGTGTCCTGAGTAAGTTGCGATTCTTTACAAGCGAGAAAACTGTGTTTCATTGAGACGGCTACAAAAGCGAGCACAAAGTGCGCCGCGCGCCTACTGATGTAAGTATTTTTTTTGTATTTGTAGAATTCAATTTTCTGGTTGAAATAAATGATTGAGCAGTAAACAAAGTATTTAGAACATTGTTTTTTGTTTCTAGTTCTAAAACAAAGTTGCTTTCAGTAAATTGTGTGTTCCAACTATATCGAAATGGCGAATAAACCACTAACTGATGCTGAAATAAGAAAGATACTTGAAGCAGATGATTTTTTTGATGTGGTTGATGAGGAATCGATAGACGTGGTAGTAATGATGGCTGGATCGATTCGGATGAAGACGAAGAATATGTCACTGTCAATGACCATCAAACTGACTCAGAAGAAGAATGTGAGACTTCACAGGATGAAGATGAAGACGAAGAAGAAGAAAAGGCAAACAATGTCCTTCAACCTTATGTCGGCAAGGACAAGTCATGTGTTTGGAGTAGAACCGACTTTTCCACGGTATCGAAACAAAAAGCAAGAACATTGTAAAAATATTTCCTGGTCCAACAGCAGCCGCAAGAGGCCTTACGTCTGAACTAGCGGCATTTGATAAAATAATTAGCATTCCCATGATTGACAGCATTGTACATAATACAAATTTGTACATAGAGTCGAAGAGAAATACAGTTCAATACCAGAGAGAAAGAGATGCTAAATACACTACTCGAAGCGAAATCATGGCTGTACTTGGAGTACTGTACCTTATAGGTACTAAGAAAAGCAATCATACAAATGTTTTAGAACTTTGGTGCACAGATGGAACAGGGATTGAAATGCTTCGATCAGTAATGAGTTACAAAAGGTTTTTATTTCTCTTACGATGCATTCGATTTGACAAGAAAGAGACAAGAATGGAAAGGCGGAAGCATGATAAACTGGCTCCAATACGGGACATGCTGGATGAATTTGTGAATAATTGCCAAAATAGTTACTCTCTTGGTGAGTTTGTGACTATTGATGAGAAGCTGGAGGGGTTTCGCGGTAGATGTAGTTTTGTACAATACATTCCAAATAAACCGGCCAAATATGGAATTAAGTTTTTGTTTATGCGATGCTAAAACATATTACACAAGCGATTTTGAAATTTATTGTGGAAGGCAACCCGAAGGACCCTATGCTGTGCAAAACATACCCTCTGATATTGTACACAGACTGGTACAAAATATAAAAGGGACAAATAGAAACTTGACAACGGATAACTGGTACACTAGCTACCCTCTAGCAATGGCATTATTGAAAAATCAAATTACGCTAGTAGGTACGCTCAGGAAAAATAAACGGGAAATCCCTCCCGAATTTCTGCCACAAAAGCAACGTGAGGAGGGATCTGCGGTGTTCGGTTTTCAGAAAAACATCAGTCTAGTATCCTACGTGCCGAAAAAAAACAAGTCTGTTATACTTTTGTCTACAATGCACGATTCTGGGGCTATTGACGAAGAGACAAACAAACCTGTTATAATCTTAGATTACAATGCAACAAAAGGTGGAGTAGACACAGTAGACCAGATGTGTGGCACATACTCTGTAAAAAGAACAACAAGAAGATGGCCATTAGTAGTTTTCTTTTCAATGCTGGATATAGCAGGTATTAATGCACAAGTACTATATTTTTCGAATCAAAATAACCCTAAGATACACAGAAGGGCATTTCTAAAAAATTTATATATGGGCTTAATGAAGCCTTATTTGGTAGAGAGGGCAGAAATCAAAACACTTCCGCAGGACATCAGGACCTTTCTTGCGAGATATAAAAAGGTTCCAGAGCCAATAAATGTTGAACCACCCAGAAAAAAAAGAGGAAGGTGTACAACATGCGGACGGGCTAAAAATATAAATACAACTATCACCTGTGACCTTTGCGGCAATTTTGTTTGCAAAAAACATACAGTAACGAAGATTTCATGTGAGAATTGTTCCAGGGTACAAACAGACAGTGAATAGAGCTTAAATTTTAGTTTTAGACTTATTTAGTATATACTGAAGTTATATAATTCAGTTGTTTTATTATTTGTCTAATCTTCTTATTTTTTTCTAATTAAATACCATTTCATACGTTATCATTGTATTATAAGTGTACACAAGCGTTGCCATAGACTAGGCACCGTTCAACTAGTTACTGTTATAAACTATCGCTGATTTAACACACAAAGCATTAAGTGCGCCGCGCGCCTGGTCGTGTAAACTTTAAAGTGCGCGCCCGTTGCAGGGTTAAGTACAATATTTAAAATAGTGCATCGTTTCCGGTTTCTATCATGGCACATGTCAGTAATCAAATCTAACCTATAGCGTCGTTAGTTTGTGTATTTGGTTTATTAGTAGTTGTTTCTCGCCTGTTTTTTCGCTTTCTTTGTATATTTTGCAAGAAAAAATTGTTCTTTTTAGAGCACAGAGCCTTCTGTAAAGTTTTCAGTGGGTAAGTTATTTTGAATAAAGAGAATGTATCAAACAATGACTAATGTTATTATTATCACAGAAAATGCCTGGAAAGCGGTTGAATTCTAAGGCATAGGAGCTTGTGCTTAATGCTCTGGCATATTTCGAGAGGGAAAAAGAAAATGGGGGACCTTTATTACCTTTAAGTGCTGTTTACAGCATTGTAGACATTCTAATACACTCTAATACACTCATAATTATGTTTATAAAATATGTATTTTTGCAGAAAGTAAGCGAAGCACTTGGTGTAAGCAGACAGACTGTCTGGAATTTTAATTTAATGAAAAACTGGTATGAACGGGGAAAAAGTAGTGGAGATGGACATCGAGCCAATAATAATCGTTAATCCAAACGAATCCTCAAATTCTGAAGAAGATACGGATAATTAATTGAAAAAAAGGAACTGTTGTCGTGACATGATAAGTCGAATTTCGAGGGCCTGAATTGGCCGAAATGGATTTGAACGATGTATGGCTCAAGTTCAAGCAGCAATGGACGTCCTTGGGTGAATGTTCTGTTTTATGATTGATTGAAATTTTTAATCACTTATAACATACATAATATAATTCTGCGAAAAAAACAGGTCTTTTATTATATTTCTATCTTTTATTAAGGAACTATTATTATTAAACTTTGTTACTGTGTTAAATGTTTATTATTATACATTAGAAACAGAAATTCTACCAACTGGTGTTAACATCACTTGACATATTTGCCAGTTAGATGTGCTTAAATGAAGAACAAATTAAAAATAGAGTTTCTTCAAAATGAAAACCATTCAAAAAATTACAAATAGAAGAGCAGCAAAAGAAATATATTTAGCAAATACAAAATAAAGCACTTGTTTTTAGCTGGTGTATTTATTGGTGTATGTTATAAGGTAAAATTGAGCAGTGGCAATAGCATATATTATGTTACCACATACTTCTATTCTTGCATAGAATGGTCATCCACACACTAAATAGTTCACATTTGTAATCCAGCACCATTTACCAAAACTGGGAATCTTCGTTTTCAAACACCATATGAGTATTCGACACAATTACGTGTTTGAATATGTCCCTTGTTATTTCAATTTTCAACATGCATAATTGGATTAAGATTGTTTTTAAAAGTGTTTCGTTGAAATTCATGACAGAAATTGCAATTGTTGAAAATATAGTGTGCCGAGTTGCTGACCCAGGCCACCGACAAACAATATTGGAATTTTTAACTTATGATCACACACTGTTTGAAAATTTCTGTATACCTCAGCTTTATCACCCCCTGCAAAATATAAAAAATATATCGTTAACTGTTAGTATAAAAATATTAGTACTAAATACCTGGTATTGAATTTTAACATGTGTAGTCGATTACACCAATCACTCTAAGTGAAGAAGCAATCTCATATTAGTCTTCAATTACTTCTTGGATTTCGTCATTAGTCCAAGAGAAGCCAATATGATTATCTCTTAAATATGCAATAACGTGGGATATTCTTTAAATGATTTTGCTAGGAGTTGATATCGGCAATAACATTTCCTCCGGTCTTAAGCGTGTGTTTCTAAAAAATAAATTAATGGAATCTCCGAATTCATATGTATGTGTAATATACTTACAAATTTGTAAAGATTGCTGTACCTATTAGTAATACGGTCAAGCATTCGCATTACGGTATCTTTCTATAAACAGTATCTCACAAAGAAATCGTGTTTATCCCAAAATTCAAAATAATAGGACGCCCACGATTAATTCTTGGTCTTCTAACACGCCAAAATGTTCAATTAATAACGTCTTCATCAGAAAAGTAAATTCGTTAATATCAGAGTGACATCAGATGTCACAAACAATTATTTTAAGGTTATATATTATGGTTATATTCAATTTGAGGGAGATATTAAAGTTTAAGCTTCGTACATAACTGCGCTCAAAATGAAACAATTTTTTTGTTCGGTACAAGGTTCAACTAATGCTGTGACCAGTAGTATAATATGGTTTGAACGTAAAATTCGAACGTAAACTCAAAATTGAATTTAAACCAATACTGAAAAAACCGCGCATAAGATATCCTGTTTATACGGTTTTTAATTTGACTCCGAAGTATCGATTTGATTCATACGAACAAAAATCGATGACGGTTAAAACTTAAAATAGGCAGATAGTATATTTATTTATTGGAATTCGGATTTCTTTCTGAAACCAGCGATATTTAGCCGTGCGTGTGCGTACGATCACAGTTGCCGATTAGTCATCATTTGTGTGCGTTGGATGGTTTTAGAAGTTATCGCAAGTATTGCATTGAGTGAGTTTTGTTTTTACGTTTTATTGACATTATTGTTATGTATTTAACAATAATACACGTGGGTTGTTTACTTTTATTGTTTATTTATATCGTCATTGAACACTACATTACTGACAGAAGAAAAATATTATAGTAATTTAATAATCCTAAATATGACCGTAGTTGCGTTAAATTTCTCGGTGTTGGTGCATCTTGTATTGCTTTAATTTTAGTACTTGATGGCGTAATTCCTTCTCTTGGGTCGGAATCCCAAAAAATCTACTTCTGTTTTATTAAACATACATTTCTCAAGGTTTACTTTTACGTTATATTTCTTTAATCTTTCTAACACTACAATAACATTGTTCTCACATTCCTCTTGGTCTTTACCACTTACGATAATATCATCTAAATAGCATGCGCATTAAGGTAAACAAGTAGACGAGTGGATCGGAGAGGGAATTGTTCGACCTAGTTCATCCGACTTCGCCAGCCCCAGTGGTTCTGGTAAAGAAGAAAGACGGGAAGACCAGAATATGTTGTGACTGTAGAAAGTTGAACAGAAATATAGTGAAAGATAGATTTCCTTTACCGCTAATCGAAGACGTTTTAGATAAGTTGCAGGGAGCCAAAGTTTTTAGTACCATCGATTTGCGCAATGGATTTTTCCACGTTCCAGTAGACGGAGCCAGTGTCAAATACACTTCTTTTGTAACCCATCATGGTCAATTCGAATTTTTAAAGTGTCCATTTGGTCTTTCAAATGGCCCACCAGTGTTTCAACACTTTATAAGCCACCTCTTTAGACCGTTAACTAGCCAAGGCATCGTAATCTACTATATGGATGATATAATCATACCAAGCCGCAATATTGAAGAAGGAATAGAAAGATTAACAACTATTCTACAAATAGCAAAGGATTACGGATTATAAATTAAGAAAGAGAAATGCCAGTTTTTAAACGAAAGAGTTGAATTCCTCGGTTTTATTATAGAAAATGGAAAAGTACAGCCGGGCGACACAAAGATGGTAGCTATCAGAAAGTTTCCAGAGCCAACGAATTGTAAGCAGCTTCAATCGTTTTTAGGCCTGACGGGATATTTTAGGAAATTTATCTCATCGTATGCTTTGGTAACTAAACCCTTAAGTGACTTACTTAAGAAAAATCAGACTTTTGTTTTCGAAGAAATACAAAGAGAAGCCTTTGTAAAGCTGAAGAATTTACTTACTAGCGATCCAGTTTTGCACATTTTTCAGCAAGGATGCCAAACTGAAGTCCACACAGATGCCAGGAAATTTGGTTATGGGGCATGTTTAATGCAAAAATGTAATGAGGATTCCAAATTACATCCCATTTATTTTATGAGCAGAAAAACTACCCCTGCCGAAGAAAAGTATAATTCCTATGAGTTAGAAGTCCTAGCTGTCATACAAGCTGTAAAGAAATTCCGTATTTACCTGTTGGGGTCAAGGTTTAAAATTGTAACTGATTGCTGAGCTTTTCAGAAGACTATGAACAAAAGGGATTTAACCATACGAGTCGCGAGATGGGCACCCTTATAGTTCATTATAACTCACTACGTGAGTCAGTTTGCTATGATGTCACGACCGTGTTGCAAATTTTCTGTTCGTCAAAACGTAAACAAACCGTTAGGTTATTTAACTGTCAAATACTTCTGACAGGTGAATAAACAAACTCTTAAAAATAACATTTACCATTAATATTAGTGATGATTCTTTTTGAAAATCAGGATTTAAAGTATGTTAATCATGATAGCAGTGGAAAAAAATAACAAAAAAGCACAAGTAAGTACAATAAATTTAATCGGGACCATTATCGCTTAAAGTATTCACAGTAACGATTAGTATGCAAGATTCTTCTCTATCCAAACCAGTCTCTCTGATTTACTACTTCTGAATTTCATTTCCAATATGTTGTACACCAAGTACGTCAAATTTCCAGACTAATTTAATTCAATCCGCTTTATACAATTGTATGCATCCTCCGATCTGCCATATTTCATCCATTGTTTCGTAACAAACTTTCTTTTCTTTGAGAACAAATAATATCTACCACAACAATGTGTTTCAACCATAGAAATGTCTTTTTCTTTAAGAGCACTGTTCAAAATGTTTAATGTATTATGTTAGTCTGAAAAATGTATGTGAAAGAACCACTTCTGTAAACAATATTTGTATATACTCACTGTTTTCGTACATGTCATAAATTGTGTTTCTAATAGCACATTGAAAATGAGTAGAATAATCAATTTTTACATTTATTTCGTATGCATTTTCGTTTTGGGCTAGTGGATGTAATTCCTTGTTTAGTCATGGATGAAATTTTGCTTATATTTGCAACATAAATGTTTAGAACACTCGTTACTCTCTAAAAACGAAATACTGTAAAGAATATAACATTAAAAATATATGGATTTTATACTCCTCGCACGAAAGTTAACGGGAGTAATGGCCTGTTGTTCTCGCATTCTGCGTCGAAATACACGATTAACGAAACTATTAACTCCTTCGATTGTTTACACAATGGTTTCGATATGATTAAGTTGTAATAACTACTTATTTTAAATAAATATATACCAAGTAAAAACGCAAATTCCCACACACTTTACTGCAAATGCAGAATATAACCTTTTGACAGTTGACAGCTATAACTAAATTGGTGGGGAATAAATTGGGAAGATGTGACAAGCATGCAATTTGAAAAGCAGTAGGCACCAACATAGTATCTTTAATTAAACATGAATAAGTTATATGTTAGTTGGTTATTTTAAATAATATGGTATTGCATGGCCCGAATTTGCAAGTAGTGACGTACCTCGTCTGTTATAGTAAATGAAGTATACTAGAAGAATACGATTATGAGATAGAACATCGAAAAGGGAGTAAGATGTCTCACGTAGACGCCTTAAGTCGTTATCTAGTGGTTATGACTATCGTTGATCAGGAAGCAGGAATGATGGAGAGATTCAAGGCAGCACAAGAAAAAGATGAGCGATTAGTAGCTATACAGAAGATCTTAAGCACCCAAGAATACGATAATTACTTCATTAAACGGGGAATTTTATACAAGTATGACAATGGATGCGAATTACTTGTAGCTCCAAAATCTATGCAGACGGAGATCATACGTAAGGCGCACGAAGTAGGTCATTTTTCAGTCAAGGAGACCGAAGAATTAATAAAAAATGAATTTTATATATCTAAACTGAAAGGCAATGAAAGATCCAGACTGTAATTGGAAGTTGCATACCGTGTTTATTAGGGAGTAGGAAAAAAGGAAAGAAGGAAGGGCTGTTACACCAGATTTCTAAGCAAGAAGGTCCGTTACATACTTACCATGCTGACCATTAGGGCATACCATCAACCAACAAGAATTATCGATATATTTTAGCCGTGATCGATGACTTCTCTAAGTTTACATGGTTATATCCGACGAAGTCAACCAATTCTCAAGAAACAATAACTTGCTTACAGAGGCAACAAAACCATTTTGGCAATCCCACGAGAATCATCACAGATAGAGGAACCGCGTTTACCAGTCATGAGTAGCAATAAACCATGTGACTATTACGACAGGTGTACCTCGTAAAAATTTACTTAATTTCAACTAAAATTTGATACAATTTTAGTTGAAATTAACCGTTTGTATGAATTGAATCAATTGAATCGGTGAGTTGGAAAAGCGAACATAGCCTTATTGTTGCCATAGCACATGTTTCCTTTTCCAACTCACCGATTCAATTCAACTTGCGCCACCGAAACAAGTCATTGATAGGACATGAAATCAAATCAACTCCGTCAAGTGGGTTGTAGTAAATATAGATAGCATATCTGCTTGGACCGTATTTGCTCATAATATTTTTTCATGTTCGTTTACGTGTGGTGTATTAGTTATGAACAATACAGTATATTTTTTATTCAACCTTTTGCACACACTGCAGATCATTTTTACTAACATTTCGTTATTGGGAATCAGTGTTGCGCAGCTAACTAAATTATGTGTGCATATAAATGTTAATGTATATATTAATTTTTGAATTATTAACGTATCCAGAACACAAGGTGGATAGGGAAGCGTTTAATGTATTAACAAAGGAAGACATAAAGGAACTTATTCCTCCCTTACGCCTAAGAAAGAAATTTGAAATTAAATATGAAGAATTCAAAACTTCAAGTGTAGGTAAGATACCTACACTTAACCCTTAAGTACTAACGATACGTTTCTCAGACGGGCATGCGTCCAACAGTCTTATATTTCTCCAGACCTATTTTTCTCCTGAGGTTATACGCCTATGTAATTTCAAGTTGGGACATGACTAGTCAGTAGGCATAATATCGGCAAGAAAGAAGTGCGTGTTCCACAGTTATTACAGTTTAAAGTGTCGTTGCCGTCCCATAGACGGGTGGTTAGTGATTGTGTAACAATACCTTATGATGAGTTCTCAACCAAGCTCATCCAAACCAATAAAATTTGGTGATCCAAATTTTGAGGAACGGCTGTTGCAGTGGTACGAAGACGTTGATACGGATTGTAGTGACAAAGAAGACGATGTTGATGAAAATTATGCTATAAACAGCGAACATGAAACCGACTCAGAAATAGAGTGTAAGTTTTTATACAATTTTTATTCTTTCGCACTTTTGATATGGTATTGAATTTATAGTAGACAGTGAAGAAGAGGAAAGTCTGGATGAAGATGAAGCAGAAGAGACTGAAGAGAGCAAGAAGTACTATTACGGTAAAAATAAATTTAAATGGAGTTGTGTTCCGCCTACTTCTAATAGAGGACGACGTCGACAGGAAAACATTGTTGTTCATTTACCTGGGTTACGCCCTCAAGCGCAAATAGGTGACATTTGCGATCCTCTCACTACCTGGAAGTTTCTATTTAGCAATGACATTTGCGATATTATCCTAAGATGGACCAATTACAAAAATTCAGCAAGAACGTACCAAGTACAAAAACTCAAATTCACCTACTCTAAAAGACTTAGATAAGACAGAACTTTACGCTGTCTTTGGTCTTTTAATTTATACAGCTTTGTTCAAGTCGAATAACGAAAATTTAGATACAATTTTTGCTACGGATGGAACGGGGAGAGAAGTGATTAGATGTATTTCAAGTAAAGAAAGATTCGCATTTATTCTAAACTGCCTCAGGTTTGATAATCCGGCAAATAGAATTATGAGGCGTCTTGGAAACCCGGTTGCACCTATCTCCGAAATATTTGACATTTTTGTCAAAAACTGTCAAAATTGTTATACCATTGGAACACATGTTTGTATAGATGAGATGTTAGTTAGTTTTCGAGGCCGATGCAAGTTCAAAATGTATTTGCCGAACAAAACCGGCGAAATACGGTCTGAAAATTATGTGTTGCACTGATGCTCGTAATGGATATTTCTTTAATGGTTATATTTATAGTGGAAAAGACTGTGATGGCAGTGGATTAGACGATGCATATAAAACATGCACAAAACCAACCCAAAGCGTTATGCGCCTCACAAAACCATTACACTATACAAATCGAAACATAACATTCGATAATTGGTTTACGTCTATTGAGCTTGCTCATTTACTGAAAACTAAAGGCCTTACATGCCTAGGAACATTAAAGAAAACAAAAGAGAAATACCAACAATTTTTTACCAGAAAAGAAAAGACAGATTGGAACAGCTTTATACGGATTTACTAGGGAGCTCACTCTGCTTTCATACACAACAAAAAAAAACAAAGCCGTGCTTTTATTATCGTCATCGCACCATCACGAAAGTACAGATGCAGCAACAAATAAACCAGATATGATAGTAAATTACAATAGTACTAAAGGTGGCGTGGATGCACTTGACGAAAAGTGCACCAAATTCTCCTGTAGCAGACGATCTCGTCGTTGGCCTTTGACCATATTTTTCAGGATGATTGATATAAGTATGGCTAATTCATATATTATCCATCAATCATACAAAAATAGTACGCAGATACAGAGGTCGCATTTTATTAAAGAACTTGCTCAACAATTAGTCAAACCGCACCTAGAAAGTAGAGCGAGGAATGAGCATATCTCTCGAAAACTCCGGCTTAGTATTTGCGAAATATTGGGCACAACACCTCCTGAAGTGCCAGAAGTACGAGTGGACCGTATGGAAATGAAGAAGAATTGTTATATTTGTCCTTATCAGAAGAAAAGACGTACAAATTTTGCTTGTTACTGTTGTCAAAAACCTATTTGTCTAGAGTGTTCCAGGAAGATGTGCTTGAATTGCGTTCGAAATTCGTCAAATTGATGAGCTGATAGTTTTTTCATTTTGAATTGTATGCCTGTTATTTTTTTGTACTTAGTAATACTAAGTTTATTCTTAATAAAAAAAAATCTGTTCTCATTATAGAATGACGGACTTTCTTTTTTAAGCGCCTTTCTCATAGACTTCGAAAACTATGATTTTTATGTGTTTTATAATTTAAAATGGATATATATATATTACATTCTTTAATTTACATGTTTCATAATACAACCTAAATAACTAAGAAGTGCAATAGTAGTGTTGATAGGTTCATTTATCAAAAATTTAATAACCGGTAGTTTTTAAGGGCTCTAGATCGTATACCGTCTGTGGGACGTGTAGTTAGTGCTAGCGTGACTAGTTGACCTCGTTAGTACTTAAGGGTTAACACGCAATTGCAGTATTTAGAACTTTACCAATTTCAGGCGTTTGCTGAAGATATAGTTCTCTCATCGACATCTACAAATAATGTTCTGACTACGAATGAATTGGAATCAAATACACACGAGATTGTTTATTCACAAAGAGCAAGTTTCGGAATACAATACGAAGTTAATATACAACAAGCAGCATCTGTACGTTTATCTAGCCCAAGGGTCTTCAACCCGCGGCCCGCCGATATGTTTTCTGCAGCCCCCCAACAGCACTCTCAATAACGACAACAATTAAGTAATAAAAAGTACCTTTAGGTTGCCGAAATTAGTGAAAACTGCGCAGCTGTGTACGTTCTTTTGTCGCTTTATTATCCTAGCCGCTAGCCTGTAATTAACTCGACTCGACTAAGAAATTCGTCCTTTTGTTTACAAATTGGGATTGCTTGCACGTGTAGACTGTTGTTGACCATGACCATTGTTCAAAATAAAGTTGCTACTGTCGGCGCCATGAGAGTGTTAGTAACGCGGAGGTGGAAGCGGTTATAGTGGGCTGCGGGGCGGGGGTGGCGGCGCGCGCGGCTGGAACGCGTTGCGTAGTTCGCTAGGCTAGCGAACGCTAGCTAGTCAGTCAGTGCCGAGCGTTGAACGGCATGTGTTGTGCGATGGCAGCCAGTACTAGTCGAAAACGCAAAGTTATAGATGAGCGCCGATTATTTCAAGAAAAATGGACGAACTTATATTTGTTTGTTTGTGTTGGAGAAAAGCCGATTTGCCTCGTATGCAATGAATCGGTCGCTGTAACCAAGGAATATAATATCAAACGTCATTACGATTCCAAACATTCAAGTAAGTTTGCTCACCTTCAAGGACAACTTCGTATTGATAAGGTGGAGTCCCTGAAGAAACAACTTGAACGACAGCAGCATTCATTCCGCAAACATAATGAAGACAGTGAGGCAGTAGTAAAAGTAAGCTATATTATTTCAGAAAAAATTGCACGTAAGTCAAAACCATTTACTGACGGTGAATTCATCAAAGAATGTTTGGAGGATACAGCAGGAGTGTTATCTCCCTTACAGAAACCACTTTACTCCAAAATAAATTTGTCTGGTGTTACTGTAGCTCGGAGGATAGAAGACCTGGCAGGGGATATAGAAAGAATATTGTCGGAACGTGCCTCACAATTCGTTTATTACTCCGTTGCGCTCGACGAGAGTACAGACTTAACTAATACCGCGCAGTTGGCTGTGTTTATTCGCGGCATTGACAGGAATTTTGTTGTCACTGAAGAAATGGCTGCTTTAGTTCCAATGAAAGGCAGCACAAAAGGTAGTGATTTGTATAAATCATTCAATGCTGTCGTAAATAAATATAAGCTAAATATGTCAAATTTGGCTGCGATTACTATGGACGGCGCTCCGGCTATGGTTGGAAAAAATGAAGGACATGTTGCTTTAGTAAAGAAAAATAATCCTGATGTTTCTTTTGTACAGTACCATTGCATCATTCATCAAGAAAACTTGTGTGCAAAGTCTGTTAATATCAAAGATGTTATGAGTATTGTAGTAAAAACTGTGAACTTCATTAAATCTCGAGGCTTGAATCACAGGCAGTTTCAGGAATTTTTAAAAGAGATCAAAAATTGAAACAAACATAAAAAATTTTGAAGCAACAATCCAAAATGAAATAAGATGTAAACTAGTACACATTATAACAAATTTTAAAAGTAAACATGGAAACAGCCAATTACATAAAATGAAAAAACACCCTCTGTATTCAGCAATTCTAGAAACAAAAAAATTCATCAAAGAACACCCTGAAATATATATCCTTAAAGCTGATAAGTCAAACAAAACAATCTTAATGTTTAAAACAGATTACCAGAGAAAGATGTTAAATATGTTAGAAGATAATAATACATATACAAAACTAAAAAACGATCCCACTCAAAAAATTCAAAAATCAGTAAATAATTTAGTAAATAAATGGGAAAAAGAAGGGTATATAAGCAAACAACAAGCGGGAATTTTGAAAACAAATAATGCACAAGCACCACGAATTTATGGGTTGCCAAAAATACACAAACAAAATGTACCATTACGACCAATAGTATCAAATATACAAAGCGCAACATACAGTTTAGCAAAATTTCTATCAAATTCTATAAGTCAAATTTTAGGTAAAACAAAATATCACGTAAAAGATTCATGGGGACTTTATCAATTTTATTAAAACCCAAACAATCCCCTCAGGATATAAAATAATTAGCTTAGATGTGGTCTCATTGTACACAAATATACCAATCGATTTAGCACTGCAAGCCATAACGGAAAAATGGAATATTTTAAAAATGCACACACCACTAAACTTAGAAAAATTCATGGAGGCAGTAACTTTATGCTTAAATAATACATACTTTAATTATGAAAAGAACTACTTTAAACAATATTATGGTGTAGCAATGGGATCACCAATATCAGCAGTAATAGCAAATTTAGTTATGGAGAAAGTGGAACAAGATATACTAAACAAAATGGATACACATATTACATTTTTTAAACGATATGTAGATGACTGCATTTTGGCAATACCTCAAAACAAAGAACAGTACATATTAGAAAAATTCAATAACTATCATGAACGTATTCAATTCACATTAGAAAATGAAAATAATTCATCAATAATTTTCTTGATATAACAGTCTCACATAAAAATGAAAAATTTACACAAATTGGTATTTTAAACCAACGCATTGTGGAAGGTATTTAAACTTTTTATCACAAACACCCACAGATACAAAATAAGTACGATTAACAACTTAGTGGATAGGTGCATAGCTTTCTCAGAAAAACCAATATCAAACAAATATTAATAAAATAAAAGAAATGTTAATTAATAATAATTATCCAATTCATTTTATAGATAAATATTTAAAAAAAAGATTAGCACAAAATGAAAATAAAACTAAAACCAACCCACAAAATAAGGACCAAAATAAAGAGGAGAACAAAAAATATATTCCATACCATACACAGAACAATTATCAGAGAATTTACAAAAATTACTGAAACAATATAAAATCAACATTGCTCATAAACCAAATTACACAAATAAAAAGTGGTTCACAAAAACTAAAGAACCAATAGATTTTAATAAGCAAACACATACAATTTACAAAATTAACTGTGAAAACTGTGAAGGGGTGTATATTGGACAATCACAACAATACATAAGAAGAGAATTTACTCGCACAAATATAGCATAAATACACAAAATGTAAACTCTACTGCTCTGGCAAAACATGCACTAAATAATAACCATAAATTTAATTTTAATAAAACGGAAATTTTAGAGATTGAAAATAATTACTATAAAAGACTTTTCAAAGAAATGTGGCATATTAAAAACAATATACATGCAATTAACGATAAAAATGATATAAATAACTTAAGTCACATTTATAATAATTTGATTATAGCAAATTCTAAAGGAAAAACGAATTAAGTCGTCATGCACCTTATCGTGAAAATGTAGAGGCGATTTTTAAATATAAAAAACGGCCTGTTTTCTGGTTTGAAAACAAAACTGAACGGCCTTGCGCCTTAGTATATGTTTGTTTGTCGTTACTTGTTATTGTTTTAAAGTGTCTTTTACAATTTTAAAATGTAACTTAAAGAAATTTTGACAACGCCGTAAAGGTTAATAACTATGAAAACACCTAAAAGTAAGTTTGAAAGCAATTAAGTTGTAATTACTAGTTTTTTTTTTTTAATTATTATAAGTTTAAAAATAGTAACTTTGTAAATTTTTTAGTTGTAATGCTTAATAAATTTGTGAAATTGTAGGATTAAAATAAAATATTGAAAAAGGAATAAAACAAAATTCCGAAACGTAAAAACAGTATATAATTAGTAAGAAAAAACCGGAATACCCAAAAAAAGGAAAAAATAAAAAGAATAAAAGAGATCAATGCTGAATACGGTGACATAACTTATTTCTGCGATGTTCGTTGGCTGAGCCGAGGTAAAATGTTAAAACGAGTTTTTGACTTGCGAAAAGAAATTGCCGATTTTATGCAAAGTAAAGATAAAGCTGTGCCGCATTTCAGCGATGAAGAATGGCAGGCCGATTTGGGTTTTCTTACCGATATCACATCACAACTCAATGACTTGAATGAGAAATTACAAGGAAAAAATAATTTAGTTCACGAATTACTTGATTTTTTAAAAGCGTTTGAATTAAAACTCGAACTATGGATCAGCCAGTTCCAAAGAAACATTACCCACGCATTTTCCTCATCTGTCATTATTCCAGATTTCAAATATGGACAAATATATTTCTGCACTTCAGGATCTGAAAACACAATTCCATTCGCGATTCCTTGATTTTCGGAGAGACGAAAAGTACCTGAATTTATTTGCTCGTCCATTCAGCGTTTCGGTTGAAGAAGTTCCGGAAGAATTTCAGATGGAATTGATAGAGCTACAGTGCAATTCAAGCTTAAAAATAAATTTGATGTTGATTTGCTTGATTTCTATTCGAAATACGTCTCCATTACAGATTTCCCCAAAATCAGAGATCATGCACTGAAAACAATTTCACTTTTTGGATCCACATATACATGTGAGCAGTTATTTTCACGCATGAAAAACGTGAAATCCAAAACGAGGACCAGAATCACCGATGTTCACCTTGAGAACAGTTTGAGGATTGCAACCAGCAATATTAAACCAGATATTGATAAACTGGTTAAAAATAAGCAGTGTCAGACATCTCATTGACCAATTGCATTGTATTGATTTTTATTTGCCCCTTTTGTTGATGTTGGCTCAATAAATAAATGTTTTCTAGTTATCTACTTGTTTAATCATCCTGACCATTGCCAATAAAAAAATCCTTATAAAAATACCTATGGTGCGGGCCCGCTGTTCAGAAAAAAAAATTTGTAAAACGTTGAAGACCGCTGAGTATTCTATCTCAATTCATTCGCTATACATAGCAATTATATTTAGAATTTCATATTTTAGTTTACTGTTTTATTGGATATCTTGTGTCGACATATATTTTATTCTCTTGTGAATTAACATTTAATGATCGGTAACACAAATATATAACAATAAAAATTATTAGTTATATCAAATCATTATGTGTTATAATTATCACTACAACATCCTTGTTTTCTCAATGTGGAAGAAACATACCTAAGGTTCCTGCCTTAAAAACCTTTTTCTTCTCCATCAATGGCTCAGAAAGGTGTAAGCAATAGATGTAAATAAATTCAGATATGTAAATTCTGGCTCTTAAATGATTATTAGCTTCTACTTTAAATCAATAATTATTTTCAAATAGATAATTTTTAGTTCTTAAATTTTAAAATCACTTAAAGTCAATATTGTATTTACGTGCATACATGGACATAATTAAATAACTAGAATTGAATGAGGATCATTCAAGAACTGGATTATAATATTTTGATTATCAATGATTCATGTGACGGACGTGATCAAATGATTAAGATCATATCATTGGATTATTCAGAATCATTTAAAATAGTGATGGACAAGTTAGGGGAAGTGAATCATGTTTTACAACAACTAGACGTACTTGTAGTTTGTCAGCTCTTAGCTCATTAGACGAATAAATACGAGTGGATGTCTAAACATTGTAAATCGGGACTCACTTGCCCATCGCTAATTTAAAATCATTAGATTATTTAAAATCTTCAACTATTACATGTCTATGTATTATGAGACATGAGTGATGTATAATCGAGCAATTGAGACGCAATAAATAATGACGACAAAGTGGACTACTGGATTGTCCAATACTGGAAGAAATCGATGATCAAGTAAAATTTTAACAATGGAAAAAGTAAAACCCTGCATTTTACTATTTGTATAAGTTTTAATTGTTTCCTATTGAAATTCATTTTTATTAAATATTTTGTCTTCATTTTATTACATACATAGTGTTAGCGCGACTAGGTAGTGGTCAAAACATACGCTCAAAACAATATTTGGATTGTTGAAGCTACAATCCAAATAATTGTTTTCGTTAAACATGTCTCATTGTCAGTACTCCATGGTATTCAAGATGACTGTGATTTTGCACCAGAAGTTCGAAATCAATCCACAAGATTTTTGGATGTATTCTGCAAATATGAGACCACTCCACACGTCAGATTTTCTTGCGTATTTTAGAAAAAAAGAATGGATGTTGCTGAACGGCATTAAGGTTCGTTTCACAGTTGCCCCTTAAATTGCAGCTATAGTAAGCTAAACTTAAATTTAAGCGTCGCTTTAAAATGAGACGTGTTTCACAGTACTAAGTTTAGGTAAGCGTAGCTTCAACGTTGATTGGTCACACTGATCGTGCTTACGCTTACCTGACACATGTCATTAATGCGATTAACGTCCGTCATGAACGTAAAATTCGCGTTGTAGCGTCGTCATAGTGTCTATTGGTAAAAGATGGAGCTAAAAAGAAACCGCAAATTTTACAACGAAAGAAGTAGCTACACTAGTAGAATTAGTAAAAAAATACCGTGCTACCATAGAAAGTCCGACAAAATATTGTGGAAAGAAAAAATAGCAACTTGGGACAAAGTATGCCATGAATTTAATGTGACACACGGCAAACTGTGTCGAAACGCTGTATTACACAAAAAATACGAAAATAAAAAAAAAAACTGAAAACAAAGTTTGTTAATGAGCGCACTGAACTTTTTCGGACTGGGAGAGGACCATTCCAACCAGCAGGTCATATAACGGCGATTGACGAGGAGTTGCATGAAATTATTAAAAAAGGGCAATATCGCATAGAAGTGGCAGGTTGTAATATATCTGAAAAATTATGATGGTATTTTCTAAATAATTGTTATAATTTTTAGCGTTTTTTGGCGGTGGACTATTCGGTCAATAATGACAACATTTGGTAACGATACGTTCACGCCAAAAAAAAATGTTGACGTTTGATATAAACATGGTCACTAACATAACGCCAAAACGGAGTTCTGTGTTGGTGGCTGTGTGTGTCAGTATTCTAATCATCCCATCCTAACCTCAGAAATCACAAATATGAATCTGAATCTGGAGCAAATAGTTCTGCTGCTTACATTACAGCAAAAAGATGATGATGACGATTTTCTTGTACTTTTCAATGATATGGACAATGTATGTGCACAAATTGCAACGACTGCGTCGGCAGCGCTAACACATAGGGAAAAACACTACAAAGAACCATTATTATTTTGAACGATATGTGGAAATGTATTCGGATAAACGAGTATAACTTTTATCTGTTGCATCAAATAACTGTAAAATTTGCGCGGCTGTTTCGCATTACAAATGTCTAATAATATAGTATAATAAATTCAATCTTAACGTCTCAACCTAAACAATAAGACAAGGTAAACCATTAAACAGTACATATCTAATATATATACCTAACCAACAAATGACAAACACGGCTTCTACTTGTATTAATGTCGCTGCAATCGCTTTTTTCGCTTGTGAACGAAGTTTAGAGTATGTTCACGAATTCTCATGACCAAACAGGATGTATTTTAGCATTGAATTACTTTGATTAGAGCAGTACTAGAAATGACCACAACGCAAAAATAGCAAATTCTATGACCAATTCACATATTTAGTGATAAAGTTATGCGCCAAAATACGCTATTTGTCACAACAAATAACACAGCTCTGCAAAAGACAGTCTGTTCGGCAAGAATACAATTGGGCACAATATAGTTAGTTTCCCCCTCTAGTACCACGGTAAAAGGTTTGTCCTAATGTGACATCCTCTCGCACATTTCCAGTTATATGTTTGCAGGAAAATCGAAAATAGAAGACCGGTGGGCAATATCAGCAGAGAAAAAAATGGAATTAATCGAACTAGAAAACAAAATCCTACTAGAAGAGCATAATCTAATAACACTACAGAAAAAAGAAAAACATGCTGTAGAAATGCAGGGCCTGCAGTTAGACATTGAAATTAAAAAGCGAAACTTGCAAAAATTAATATAATAAAAAGTCCGTTATTTGTAATGGTTGTTTCTTTCTTTGAGCTAATACCTCCTCAATAAAAAAAAAAAAAAACATGAGGGGAATAAGGGCAATTTATATTTCGTTTTTACATTACACAATCTAATCTCTGCATGAAAACAATCATAGAATACTTAGCATTTAACAACGGTTTAATTTCGAAGCAAATTTTCAAAGTAGTCCTTAATCAAAGTATGTCTCACTAAATTTTGCCTACCGGTTACTATCTGTAGTAGTGGTACATTATTTACAAAATTTACCATTTCTTCGACATTAGGATCTAACGGCGGTAAAATATATTCTCCATTTTCGCATGCGACGTTATGTATCATTGCTGTAGCCACTATAATACTTTGTACCTTTTCTATTTTCATGCGAATTCCTACTGATAAAATAGGAAATCTTCGTTTCCATACATCATAGCTTCACTCCACACAGTTTCTTGTGCGGATTAGCGATTCATTAAACAAATTTTCCGCAGGTGTATCCACGTTGGGCAATCGTGTCATAATATAGTTTCTGCATGGATTTCCAGCATCGGCAAGTAACAACCTGTCTTGCATATCTCCATTTTCAAATTTTGCTCTGATACGAGAATTATTAAATATCGTAGCATCGTGCGTAGATCCTGGCCACCATGCTACGATATATGTTATTTGTAACTGGGCATTACAAACAGTTTGCACGTTAATGGAAAAGAATCCTTTTTTGTTTCGGAATATTTCAGCGCATTCTTCCCACCTAATGAAGAAAACACAGCTTACTTTGCAGTCAAAATCACTAAAATCAATACAAACCACTTATCGGGCGATAAGATTTTCACATGCGTGCAATCTAATGCTCCAATTACACGAGGAAATCTCGCTGTAAGAACTGTCGTCTCACTTTTCTTTTTTCTTCTACTGAAGCCGGAAGCTTTATGTACAGTGGAATCATTCTTGCTATTGCATCAGAAACAATGGTAACTGCCCTACTAGCTGTAGATTTTGAAACTCCAGCAAAATCACCCACTGTAATTAATATGCTTCCAGTAGCATAATATCGAAGCACTAATAGTAGCGCGTAGTTACTTGGTGATAGAGCATTGTTCCTAAGTAAATATTACGAATTAATACTAATATGTTGTAGGTATGTGATTTTCTGTTGGATATCTGAACCAAAATGCGGCCTGCGGAGGCTTTACTAATTCTAAACCTTTTGTGAAAGTACTCTCCGTCCCATACGGTAAAATGGTCTGGACGTTCACTTATAATTCTCGGACGCCAACGTCTATTAATATAGTTAACTATATTTTCTTCTTTCCCTAATTCGAGATCGTTATAAAGACGTGTTAGCGCGAAAATTCAAATGAGCAAAGGTTGGTAGAAACGCAATGATCACCAGGGGGGAGTTAGAAAACGTGGAGAAAACGAGACGGTCACGTACGGGTTGCTGTTGTAAAATACGAATATTTCTGTTGTCATACTTATGTTTAATTATTGTAACGTGTATTTTTTCCAAATATATACTTTTTAACTTTAACAGACGTTAAATGTCCATGTTGATAACGCTTAAATATTTTGACACTTTTACAGCCAGCTTAAGTGACACTACAACCAGCACTTACTTTAAGCCGCGTTTTACACAATATGTGCTGACTGTGAAACACCCTCAACTTCGCCACTTAAGCTAAAACTTTTAGCTTAAGTGATAACTATGAATCCGACCCTAAATCTCTTTATAGAGAATATAACTATATACGACTTTTACAGTACAATTCGTATTATTGCATGTATCATGGTCTTTAGATGGCTTATCGCCTTAATCTTACATTTTATGTCACCCAAGCAGCATATGAGCGCAGTTTTTCAAAATTGACAATTATTAAACATGGGCTACGTAATTGTTTGACCGAATATTTCGTAGATGCCTTAGTGCTCTCTCTAATTACCGTTTAATTCACACTTCATTTTTATATAACATCTTGACGTCGTTTTGCCTGAAGATGGTTTATATTAACCGAAACATGTAGCAAAATAATATATCATAATAGTATCCAATACCAATCTTGTCATTACTTCACCTACTAAAAACTAAAGAGTTTGGAGGTAAACAAAACTTAGTCATTAGTAGGTGAAGCGATAGATAGAAATGTTATCGAAGCTAAACGGATATGTGGTATAAAGTCAGATGGTACCTACAAAAGCAAATGCCTTTTTTAAATGCACAAATGTGTCAGGAAGTCTGGAAGTCACAGAAGCAGAAAAGTGCATCAAGAGCTTCTACCATAAGAGGAATTCTCTCTTTATTAAAAAAAAAAGCATATTTGCTATTTTCTTATTTGTATAACGTATGTCTGGATATAGACATTAAGTTTAACAAGAGTACACCAGCAAAGCTTATTTTCTTCCAGCGAATTCATTATACCGAATTTAGAAGTGCTTCAAAACAGCCGACCTGAAGTACCGTATTTTATGATCATGTGCCATATACATGTTACATAGCATCCCTAATATATAAAAAGGCGCAAGCGATGTGCATATATAGAATAAATATTCGTGAGAGTAACTTCAATCAACCGGTCCAAGCCCTCGGCAGAAGTTTTATTTTTAAATTCGCACATCGTTCGCAAAGTTCTTTTATAATTCTATCTGTGTTCTATATGTTGTGTTTCGAGTTATATTAATAAATATATCAATTTTACTCAACTCCTTTATTAACCAAGGTGCCTAAAGTCATTAAAGTGCCCAAAGTGCCTAAAGTGATTACATTTTAGAAGTCTAATATATTATATTAATAATTAACGTTTTATGGAGCTTGAAACAAGGCTGTCCTAGTGACAGAAGTTCTTTTATCGCAATTCCTCAAAATCAGGAATACAGCAGCGATTTTTTGCGCCAGAACGAGATACTCAAGGCAGAAAATCACCAAATGAGACTGGTACATCTACCGAGTCAATACGATTGGATTGCACAAAATGTTTTCAAAATGGAAAGCTATCAACTTTTAATCCTTTTGATGGCACTGTTTGTTCAAAATTTCACACGAGTTAGTGTTTAACTGTTAGAAACATTTATTGACGCTAGACGTAAAGTAATCCAATATGCAGAAGTACCAGATTCTGATTTGACCATATTAGGAAGGGCTAAAATATCCCCTTCTTCTATTGATGAAAGTTCATCGGATTCCACTTATACAAATGCCACTTCAGAAAGTGATCAAATAGAAGTTGTGAAGGGCACACCAGATGGTTGTAACATATCAAAAAAAATAAGGTGAATATGAAAAGTGTAATAACCAGTAATTGTAAAAAGTTAAGGGAAAGTAAAAGGAGATTATGTTAAAGAGAACAATTCTAAGTTGGATTAGCTGTAGTGACTAACTTCTTTATGTATACAACTTAACAGTAGGGGATTTCGATGCAAGTGCAGTTACAACAAAAATTAAGAAGTTTAAAGTTAACGCTGCAATTAACCACTGCAATCGATGTAATGTTTTGCCAAGATGTTTTACGTGGCCTGATTATCCTTTTCAATTCGAAGAGGACTTGGTAGCGCTCCATGAGGTAAATTATAATTGGTTAGTGTTAAATTATATAACTATTATATAAATTATAACTTACATACAAATTGTAGAGAGTTGCGAATGCTTTGGGCATTTCTATGTGTACTATCTACAACATAAAACGCAAGAAGGAAACTACATCTGCTGTTCCTTCATCGAGTGCTTCAACAGCCCTGTACAAGCCACGATTGATGCCCAAAACACGTGATGTGTCAGAGAGAAATAAAGTGGATGTGCATAAAGTAATTTATGAGATGTACAATGACTGTAAGTACATTTATGCAATTAAATTTCAGTTCTAATTTAATATATTTCTATAGAAAAGCATGTAACAGTAAAAGCTTTACAAGAAGTGTTGGAAGACAGAAATATTTTACATACCAGCGTTTCCTCACTACAACGTTTACTGCATCTTTTGGGGTTTAAGTTTAAAAAAGATGATAACCACATAGCTCTTATGAAGAAGAATGACATTTCTACATTACGATTTTCCTTTTTAAGGAAGTATAACGAAACATTGACATCACCTTTAAAGAGAGATATCGTATTTCTAGACGAGACCTGGATATTTTGAAAGAGACGTCAAACAAAATCGTGGCAGGACGACGATATAAGGACTGTCAGAAAACCCAAAGGTTATGATGGTAAACGATATATCGTGTTACATGCAGGTACAAGAAGTGGCTTTATACAAAATGCAAGCTTGATATTTACATCAAAATCAAATACGGGTGATTACCACCGAGAAATGAATAGTGATTTATTTACAAAGTGGGTTGAAACGCAACTAATCCCTAATTTAAAAGAACCATCAATAATTTTAATGGACAATGCTCCGTATCATAGTGTTCTAATTGAGAAAGTCACCAAATCAAAGTTGGACCAAAGGAAACATTATTGCGTGGCTAAATAACAATAACATTTTCTATGAAAATATGATGAATAAGAGCGAACTTCTGGAAATAACCAAGAGACATAGGAAAGAAAAGGTTTATGTTATTGACGAATTACTTCAATGTGCATGAAGTTTTAAGACTTCCTCCGTATCACTGCGATTTTAATGCTATCGAATTGATATGGGCGCATGCGAAAGGATATTATCGTAAGTATATTGGTCGGGATGGTTATGGCGATAAACAAGTATTGGAAATGTGGCAAGAGAGCTTGGACAGCTGTACACCAGACATCTGGCAAAATCACACAGAGAAAATAATTAAAGAGTGGTACGAACGTGAAGCAAACATAGAAGACTTTGTTCTGACAGTTAATTGCGGATCAGAGATGAGAGCGAAGACACAAATTAAATATATTTTTAATTGCACTATTTTTTTCTTTCAATATTGACATATTTTAATTTAATTTACTGCATATTATGTTTTGTATATACTATTGTATAGAAATTATGTTTGCTACATAAAATAAACGTCATCTTTCGTTTAATTAATCATTGGTAACGTATATCAAGCTAAATACTTTTATGTTGCTTGAATATTTTTTACATTTTGTTTGGCAAATAGGTTTTTGATATAAGAACTACATTATTGCGGTAATACATTAGTTAATTGAGAACACATTTAATAATTAGCTTAGCCTGATCACGAAAGCATTGTCAATAGAAAAGTTCACTATTTAGATTCTTATTAGTTGCATTACTCATGATTGTTTTTAAAACGCAACGTTGACTAAAAACTGAACCAATCTTTTCAGTTATAAAAGAAAATCTATTAAAACTGCGTATAACCTATTAATTTTGACAATTGTCATTTCGTACAGTTCATTGCAAACATGGTTGGTATGCCTGAATTTGTTTCAGACGCTGCATACGTCATAAGCAAATATGACGTAACTACAAACATCCATGTAATTAATGTGAACTGTTTTACAGATTATCATTTGCGGATTAGAAGTCACATTGAGATTTTTGGCCACAGGAGAAACTTATAGATCATTGATGTATGCCACTTGTATTCATGAAACAACAATTTCTAGGTTTATTCCAGATGTATGTGCTGCTACTGCAAGTAATTTGAAAACAAATAACTTATCTGTGAGAAGTTATTTGTTTTTAAGTTGTTGCATGGTAATCCAATTTTTATTTTTAGACTCCTTGTACGTCTGAGGAATGGGAAAGAATCGCAAGAGAATATTGGGATATGTGGCAATTTCCAAATTGTTTAGGTGCAATTGATGGAAGGCACATTAAATTTAAACCACCAATCATCATACTATTAGTTCTTGCTGATGCTAAATAGATTTATTTATGTAAATGTAGGATGTAATAGCAGAATAATGCCCGGTTTTTCAGTGTGGGTTTAAACTCAATTTTTGGTTTAAGTTCAAGTTCAGAGTTTAAAGTGTATTTCAGTAGCAGTTAAACTCTGAACCGAATTAGAAATTGTTTAAGTTTAAGCTGTACTATTACAGAGTTTAAACCTGACCGACGACGTGAACCAAAATTGACATATAAATATAACCTCAATAGAACGTATTATCTGGTATTATCAAACAACAAACGTAGCACGTAGCATATAAACATCGTTTTCAAAATGGATTTTGTGGTATCTTCCGACGATGAGGATGTTATTAATTTTATTGATACATTGGCCGAGAAAGAAGGCCTAAAATTATTCGAAATCGCCCAATTACTTCGATCTTTGGATGATCACGACTTTTTGTACGGTTTCGTTTAAGAAAAAATACTGTCAGGCATGTTTTAGCAAGTATTAGAGGAATGATTGAAAATCCAACTGACTGGTAAAGATATTTTATAGACAAATAGTATGGTAAATACATTAGATTAATTTTACAGGAATTCCTCGTTAACACCTGAGCAAATGTTGCTTTTAACCTTACGATTCTATGCAACTGAAGCTTTTAAATACTATTGGGGTATAGCTGGTGTTCATAAATCCACAGCAAGTAAAGTTATTCGCAAGGTATCTCATGCATCGCTTCTCTTCGAGAACAATACATAAACTTACCGCAAGGCGATGAGATACATGAGGTGAATCGAGGCTTTTTTGAGATTGCTTCATTTCCTAGAATATAGGTGCTATAGACTGTACACATGTAAAAATACAGTCACCAGGTATGCATACATAGACTTTTCGTGTTATTTATATGTATATCACGAACTCGTTGTTAATAGATGAATCTTACCCTTCTGTGTCAATAAGTAATAACTTGATATTTTCCAATTTAGGAGGTGAAAATGCAGAAATATACAGAAATAGAAAGGTTATTTTTCATTGAATGTGCAAGCAGTATCTGATCATAGATTACGAATACGTAATATTGTATGTCGCTGGCCAGGATCTGCTCACGATTCCCATATATTCAACAACAGCACTTTACGTCGTGAATTTGAAGAAGAACTATATGGAAATAATCTACTTTTAGGTGATAGTGGTTATAGAATTCGTAATTACCTGTTAACACCTTTACGAAATCCTTTAACACCTGCAGAAAATTTATACAATGAGGCACACATACGAACCAGGAATTGTGTGGAAAGACTGTATGGTGTATGGAAACGCAGGTTTCCTGTTTTAGCCAATGGAGTTAGATACAACTGCGATCCATCCAATGTGTAATCGTAGCCACAGCAGTATTGCACAATATTGCTTGCAATGAAAATGAAGATATTCCTCCTGTTGATGATGATATCATAATGGATGCAGTAGAAGATGTTCCCAATGAAGGAAATTTTTATAATATAGCAAGAGACAATAGAACAAGACATAATTTAATTACGAATTATTTTAATAATTTATTGTAAATTTTACATCTATACATATATAAATAGTTGAGGAGCTTGCGTGCAAAACCGGATAATTCCATTTTGTTGTCAAATTAAGTTTTACATGTCAGCAGTATAATTTCGACCCCCTCTACTCATTTTTGACGTCCTTTGCGACCACAACCCGGCTACAAAACGTATTAAAATGCAGTTTGAAAATTCGTGTTTGCGAGCAAACCCGGACAAATCCCTTTTTGGAGCAAAGCGGATATTATCCGTCGCCAAGTGCTCTTGCCGCCCATTGTACACTTCTAACCTAAAAAGTTGTAGTTGGGTGTGTGCACGTGTTTATCCTTTCAAAGAGTTTAATTGGCTTCTATATTGTTCTGTGTGCTTATACAACTTGTGCTAAAGATGGAGGAAGAATTTGTTACCGTCGAAAAGGGAAATAACGGAAGCAGGAAGAGGAAAAAGGGATTTACGAGCCGCCAGACTAAAACGTCAAAGAGGTGAAGTTATATTATGAATATTATTAACGTATCGTTTGGGTTGCGTTATGATAGCGCTGTTAATTGCGTATTTGATTGTAAATATCATTTTAATGTGCAGGTACGGTGATCCAGATCCGGGTTTGCAGCGTTTCAGCGTCCTTGTACACATAACGGAAAAACCTATAAAGCTCGTTAAAATAAAACTACGTGATGTACGTACAGCACGGAAGCGTTTTTACGAAGACTCTATTAAAACTAACCAGGATATTAGGTTGTGCCACATTCTATCTGTTGCACCTATCAATCGTCGCAGACATAACAAAGACCTGGCAGGAAAGAACCTAAGTATTGCGTACTTCATCCCTATAGGCGGCTCTGTAACAAGGGTATGTCAAAGCTTTTTTACTGCTGTACTGGGTATTACAAACACAGAATAAACACCGTTGCTAAAGTACTTTGAAAGGTGGAGTACCAAAGAGGGCAGGGGCGGCGATCGTATTTCACACAAAACGGCAGATAAAAAGAACCATGTACGCAGTTTTATTAAAAGACTGAAAGGGAGGGAAAGTCACTACAATAGGAAAAAATCAAAGCGAATTTATTTAAGTGCAACTCTATCAATTGCTAAACTGCACAAAATGTTTAACGAACAGGCTTCGCCTGAATCACGCGTGTCCTATTTCATGTTTAGAAAAAGTTTTATCGGGGAATATTAATATTGGATTTTCTTCGCCGGCTTCGGATATTTGCTCAAAATGTAACAGACTAAAAACAACAGTACAACATTGAAACTAATGAAGAAAAGAAGATGCACTCTTATTAGAATATCGTGTTCATAGAAAGCGAGCTAGTGCTTTCTATAGTCTCGCCAAAGAAACACCAGAGAGGAGCATAACATTTTGTTTCGACCTTCAGCAGGTCCAGCCTTTACGCGTACCCCTATAGGAGAGTGCATTTTACGCACATCAGATAAGTCTCTACGCTTTTTGTTGTGTAGGTATGTCTTCGCGAAATCCCAATTTTTACGTATGGACAGAAGACTTAGCTGGCCGTGGATCGACCGAAATTGGTTCAGCTTTACTTGATTACTTGCAATCGTTAGATTATGATGGAGTGTGTCAAATTCGATTGTTTTGTGACGGCTGTGCTGGCCAGAACAAGAATTCCCACATACTACACGCTTTAATGTTTTGGCTTAAACATAAGTCTCCGAGATATGTATCCGAAATCATGGTAACATTTCAGTGCGCGGACATAGTTTATGGCAGCAGATAGGTGTTTTGGCAGGGTTGAGAGATTATTAAGGAAAACCCCCGAGATAATTTCTAAAGAAGAATATGTTCGGTTTTACTCTGAGGTGGGAAATGTAAAACTTTTAGGCCAAGATTGGCAATTATATAATATAAAAGCATTCGAAAAGGTTTTATAAGAAAATAAAGGCATTGCCAATACTAAAAGGATAGTCATTAAGAAGTTTGAGAAAAAGGGTCAAGCGAAAGCCAATGTAAAAGTAACAGCTTATGAATTTTACAGATTTCAAAGCAACATGAGTACGGCACAAACATTAATTAAAAAAGGACATGTTGACAACAATCTTAAACTGCAACAGCTTGGATTCAGACACTGTCTGCCCGAAAGAAAAAAGCGAGCCTTAGACATCTGATGCAGGAAAACTTTGGCGAGAGAGTGGGATTCGCGTGCTGATTTAGAGTGGTACAAAAATTTGCTAACAACAACCTCAGAGGAAGCTGGCGAAGATGAAGATAATAATGGAGAACGGTGTGATTGTCTCTTTGAGGAACCAGCCGTCCATATTTAACTTTCTTGTGTTCTTTTTGTGAGAATTTTCTTGTGTTTTGTGAATTTTTTTTATTCTTTAGTGTTTCATATATTATAGTAATGAATAAAAACATTTTTGGGCACATTTTGTACCATTTCTCTCAACATTTATACCACTTTTGAAGCAAAAGCGGATATATCCAAACTATTTTTCAAAATTTCTCCAAAACCATTGGAAGTAGCAAACCAAAATTAGAGGATTTAAACCACTATATTGAAAGAGCCAACCCCAGGGTACTGCATTTCTCTAAGCATAAGGGCCAACGAATGAGAAGTTTTTGCCATCTCCTGAAAAATTACTAAAGATGGATATATCCGGTTTTGCACGCAAGCTCTTCAGTTATGTTTTTACATTTCAATGTTTTTTGCTGATAAGTACAATCTAATTTTTCTCAGTTCATTTTTTAGTGTCTGTTCTTCTATTTGTAGTAGAGCCAATGATGTTGCTCCTGTAGAAGTTGCATTTTTGCTTGATGTTCTCTTCCATATATTTCTTTTGAATATGTAGTACATCATTCTTGGTATCTGCCAACCGATGTCCACTTTTCATTTTGTTACAGATCCTGTAACTTTGCGTTTTTTTTTGTTGGTTTGCCTTCCGACATTGCAGTAACTTTGGTGTTTATGTTATTTGCAATGGCACAGAAATTGCTTCTTGTAGTGATGAAGGAGTATATTTACTCCAACACTGACCACTACTGGTTGATGGGTTCACTGTGCACAATAATGAATTTCCTCATTAGCTGCATTTTCCACATCTTAAGCAAAATGATCACAGTAAGAAAATTATTAAATATAAACTAAAAAATTTACCTTCAGTTGTGTAACTATCAAAATAGCTAGGGAGGCCTTCTAAACGAACTCCTAATATATCTTTTATGTCTTCGTCCACTACACTTATTTTTATGTCGGACGGTGGTCCTCCACCAGTCCCAGTTATTTGGCATCGATTATCAGCAAATTTTTGCTTGGTCCTCTTCTTTATGTTTTCGTATTTTTTTTCTAAAACAACGGCGCTTCGATAGACGGTGGAATTCGAATGACTGTTGAACTCTTTTGCAATATCTTCCATGCTGTATCCTTTTCTTTCCACAAAACGCGATCGGTTTTTTTTGATTCTATTATATGTTTCCTTTTCTTTATTAAATCCATTAACATGTCGATTTCTTCCACAGAAAAAATTCGCGGCTCTCTTACACGCAGATGCTTCGTCATTCATTTTCACCAGGCAACAATCGCTTCAGATTAGAATAGTTTCAGCTTACAAACAAAAGGAATCTATACATTGGAAGTTCTAATCCCTATATCTATAACAATCCATAAATACCTATAACAGTATGGATTGTAGATAATATAAGTACAGGTTGATTTAACATAGTTGGGGTATATAATGAAATATCTTAACAAACAAACTGGATTAATAAAACAGTTTCCTTGTTAAATACTTAAATTGGGAAATACCTAAATTGCGCTAACAATAGTAATAACCATTTCAATTGTATAAACGTAGAACAATAGTGTTTAACTTCGGGAATTCGGGATAATCTCGCGTATTCATTGGTTACTACCTTACATAACAAGTCTTGCCAACAATACATCTCTTAAGTTCCTCCATATCAGGTTGACCAACATCGTGTTTTAATCTCCAGTTTTAGTTTAACTGAACGAGTTCAAGAAAGGGACTGAAAAACGCAAACAAGAGGTTCATGGTTCTAGCTCAAGTTCAGAGTTCAGCTGAACTTGTACTTAAACCCAGACTGAAAAACCGGGCATAAGTGATGGAGGAGCTTTCCGGGTAATTTATATAAATCGTTTGAAAATAATTCATTAAATTTTCCATCTGCAGTGTGTCTACCACAAACATCCACAATTGTACCTTATGTAATGATTGCTGATGATGCATTTCCCTTATCTAAAGCATTTAATGAAACCATACCCAAATCGTGGTTTATCACATGAAGTAAGAGTTTTCAATTACAGATTGTCATGGACACGTCGTGTGGTGGAAAATGCTTTTGGTATATTAGCAAATCGATTTAGAGTTCTTCTAAATCCAATGAGTTTGAGACCAACTAAGGCGGTGGACACTACAATAGCATGTGTAGTGCTACATAATTTTCTGGCCACTGGAAATGAACTTTGTTCTGAATTAAATGCAGAAAATTTTAAGGACAAATTACCGCCTCTTTGTCAGCACGGGGGAACAGGTCTTGCAATAAAGCACGTGCTATTAGAGAAGAACTAAAACATTTCTTCTGTAATGTGGGATCTGTACCTTGGCAGGAGACAGCCATTGCTCGTGATAATTTGTAGTCGAAAGAAATTTATCAAAACATACAGTTTTAAAAACAAAGTTAATTAGATTCCATCTTTATACCGCATGTTATTTTTTTCATTTCTGTACTCTGACATAAATAAATAATTTTTAAGTTGTAACATACTTGTTTTGCATAGTAAAATAACACAACTGCACTATTTATTTCTTTTTATTCCTATATACTGTAAACAAATACATAGATATTTCTTCCATTGCATCATTCTGTAGCTCAGGATCCCCTAACAACCTTAATCGAGTATTCACAAACACAAGTAATATTTTCTGCTGTTCTCTCCTGAGGAGCTCGTAAGGCACCTATAGCTTCCGAAATATTTGTCATGGCTGTAGAGACATCTGATAATATATTATCCTCTGCTTAGATGCGGTGTTGCTGGTGGTTGGTGTACTGTTATGTATGGTATTACTGGGAGTTGGTGTACTTCTGTTATACATTGTCGTAGAAGTAGATGTTTTTCCTCGGACCTTGCTTTCTAGCCTTTGGGATACTAAGGATATACAGTGACCGGCATAAATATTGCAACATATGGAAATTTTTTTTATTATTAAAATATATTAAAACTTTCTTTTGGGGATAGGTTGTGCATGTCTGGTAACCCCAAAATCTATTTTGACACACGTCACGTGACCACTAGTATGGCGGTACATTTAAAAAATATGTTGTTAATCTCCAAAAAGTGAGGTTAGATGACATGATATCCAAAAAAAGTTATTTGAAAAAGTTGTTTAGAATTCAATTTTGAGACTGTGTGCAAAATTTTGTAAAGATACTTTAAAATATTTAAAAATCACAATTTTCCAAATATTGTTTAATTGAATTACATATTTCCATTTTTTTCGTTTTTAGCAGCTCACCTACAGTGATATTTCTAAATCTGGTTGATACTCAAACAATTTTGTCAATGTTTGCATAATTAACAGAGTGAAAACTGAAAAGTACATTTTCGTAATGACAGTTGTTGTTGCAAGTGACTGTATCTAGAAGTAATAAATAAAATTTTACAAACATTTTTATTTTAAACCACTTAATAAACATTACTTTTATTGAAAATTATAACACTTTTTTGTTTCCTGCATTAAAGTGGAAACCGTTGGTCTAAAACTAATAACTCATAAGAGTACATGCGCGCACCGAAGGTATCAAAGTAGGTTTTGAAATTGAGAACAAGGGAATAAAAATAGTAGGTAAAATAAAATAGTTATGTCTATGAAACTCAATAGAAGTAAATGATTATAATAAGTACTTTTAGCTAATGATGTGAATTCTTATTAAGCAAAAACATTTAAACAATAACTAATAGTAATTAACAACTTGTTAGACACATATATCGTTCTGTTTCTTATAAGTAAGGTAGGCTTTGAAATTAAAACAACACAATAATGTTGTAAACTATTTTAATTTTCTGGTAAATGAGTAATTACTACTATTTTTATTTTACCTACTGTTTATTATTCGTTGTTCCCTAATTTCAAAATCTACTTTAATACCTTCGGTAGGCCCATGTAGTAGTGTTACCAGTTTTGGATTAACGCTTTTCATTTTAATGCAAAAAACAAAAAAAAAGTATTATGATTTCCAATAAAGATAATGCTTGCTGAGTGGTTTAGAATGAAAATGTTTGTGAGCTCTCACTTATTAGTACTATATACAGTCCCTTGCAACAACAATTGTCATACCGAAAACGTACTTTTCAGTTTTCACTGTGCTAATTATGCAAACATTGACAAAATTGTTTGAGTATCAGCCAAATTTAAAAATATTACTGCTGTTGAGCTGGTAAAAACGTAAAAAATGGAATGTAATTAAATGAAACGATATTTGGAAATATTGTGATTTTCATTTTTTTTTAAATATCTTTACAAAAATTTGCACATAGCCTCAGAATTGAATTCTAAGCAACTTTTTCAAATAACTTTTTTGGATATCTTGTCATTTAACCTCACTTTTTGGAAATTCATGGCATATTTTTTAAATTTACCGCCATACTAGTGATCACGTGACGTATGTCAAAATAAATTTTGGGGTTCCTAGACATGCACAACCTATCCCCCCAAGAAAAATTTGGAATATTTTAATAATAAAAAAAAGTCCCATATGTTGCAATATTTATGCCGGTCACTGTATAAGGATATATATAAGGATATAAGGTTTTCGGGTGAATCATAAGAATCTATCTATACGTAAATGGAGAATAAAAGATACAAATTCTAGCAAGGCCGCTCTAACAGGGGAAAGAAATACAATTCGAAAACCAAAACAAAACAATAATGCCCACGATAGTGAAACTACAAGACGCAGGAGCATCTCTCAAGGTAAAGGAAGGAAATAGAGTTACAAAAACCTGTCGAAAAGCTGACCGAGAAGGAGATGAACTCTACACAAACGAAAACGAAGTAAGCTATAAAATCGTAACAAGTTCTCATGTAAGTCTAACATATTTGATATAACGTATCCGCCATTTGACAGCTGCTCCGTAATCAGTTACCTCGAAAACCCTAACATACCAGGTTTTGTTAGAATCCTACTCCATTTTAGGTTTTGGCCAAGCTTTTCGGTATTTTGTCCCATTGTGCGATGGGACGAAGTACTCAGTAAAGTTCAGACCGCCATAAATTCCACACATTCCAAAAGAGCACTGGATTTAGGCCACAAGAAGTTTTATTCGGATACTGAATGAGGGGACCTGCACTTAACGATACCGGTGATCTGGTGACCGAACGAATAACTCTTAGAGAACATGGCCGTGACTGGTTACGGATGAGAGAAAATGCGGTCCAGAAGTTGGCCGACGAGCAAGGGAAGTCCAAACAACGCTAAGATTCTAACCGTAGGCCACACAGATCATATGTCCAAGGAGATTTGGTTGTCATTCAGAACGTGGCGTCCGACACAAACCCCAAAGATGGCAAAAAAAATTAGAGGGCCGTATCAAATCTAGGTATTAGACAACGACCGTTACATCACAACTGACATTCCAGGATTCCAACTGAAGCAGAAGCCATCAGATCGGTATAAAAACACGAAATTATTATTAACACTTCTGATAACAAAACTTTGTCTTTACCTGATCAAAAATCTTTAACTTATGTTGCAGGATATCTTTGGAAAAAATGCTTAGGTAAACATACATGCGATGTTCGTATTCAATTTGTAAACAGTGACGTAATAAGTTCTTCAAATATATTTTGTTATTTTAAATCATTTGAGGAGAATGTTCCTTTTGGAAAACTGATTGTGCCTAATGATAATTTTATAGAGTACCTGCCTCTTCAAATTACAGGAAATATTTATAGGCAAATTTTCAGAATTAGCATCCCAGGAAACCACTCTTGATGAAGACATAACTGATACATCGATTATACAGTGCTGTAAAAAAGGTTTTCGATATTTTACCCATAATGTATAACTGGTGGAAATAAACAAAAAAAAGTCTTAGTCAACATGGGTCCGCAATTCAATTGTTTTTGACATATAGTCGATTGCATTTTTAAAAATAAAAAAAACATTTTTTCGGTTTTGAGAATAGTTCCCTTTGTCAAACAACTGATTGTGACTTAAAATTAGTTCTGTCAGACATCTGTCATCAGATTATTTATCATTTGCGTCAATTTTTTTTTTTCTCAAATGTTGCATAAGTACACAATGCAGAAATGGCCGATATGCATTTTATGTATGGTCGTGCGAATGGTAATGCCACTGAAGCACGGCGTATGTATGCCGAAGAATTCCAAATCGGTTGTTACCGAGTGATAAAGTTTCTCAAGACTTCATATCCGGCTGTCCAAACTGGTTCATTTAAAATAATGGTGGTTCTGGTAGACCTAGATCAGTTTCTTCTCCCGCAGTAGAATTAGATATTTTGAGACGGTAGAAGACAACCCCAATATTAGCACCCAAGACTTGCGCAGAACTGAACGTCAGTCATCCTCTCATTTGGAGAATTCTGCGGGAACAGCAGCTCTATCCCTACCACATTCACGCGTGCAATTCTTACTCCTCACGATTATGATGCACGTAGGGTTTTTGTCATTGGATTTTACGAAAGCTGGCAGGAAACTCCTAATTTTTGCGACTCAGATTTTATTTAGTGACGAGGCTGGGTTTACAAGAGACGGAATATTCAATTTTCATAACAATCACGTCTGGGCAGATGAAAATCCCCATGTGTTGTTGAACTGCATCACCAAAACCGTTTTTCGCTAAATGTTTGGCTTGCTATTTTTTGGAGACTTGTTTAATTGGTCCAGTATTTTCCCTAATCGTTTAACGGGACAAGTATACTTGATTTTTTAAGAAATGAATTACCCGTTTTGTTGGAAGACGTGCCACTTTTAACAGACTAAATATGTGGTTTATGCACGATGGAGCTCCTGCGCATTTTTCCTCGTAGTTAGAAATTTCTTAAATCAAGTTGCAACGAGAGATGGATAGGACGGGTGGACTAACTGCATGGCCTCTAGGTCCCCTGACCTGACACCTCTAGACTTCTATGCTTGGGGCATCTAAACAATTAGTGTACGCACGATCTGTAACCAATTTGAAGAACTCAGACAACGAATCGTAAATTGTTGCGAGGAAATTCGGAGGACTCCAGGAATTTCGAAAGATTGCGTCGATCTTTCATAAGAAGGTGTGAAGCGTGCTTAGAAATGAACGATGGACATGTAGAACAATTTCCTCTTTAGTTTTACTTTAATAAACATTTGTTTAATTTACATTGCGATCAGATTTCTTTTGAAATTTTTATCACTACTAAAACAATATGCAATAAAATGATGAACACTTTCCATATGCCAAACGTGCCGCATATTCATGTTCCTCATCTACATAAAAATCGATCCTCCCTACCTCCCAAATTTTGCGGAAATACAAAACGGCAAGCAGGCGTCTATTTATTTAATTTAATTTTTCATAAATTGACTTGCGTTAATTTGCTTTTTAGTTTCGTTTTGACAAAGAAAGACTGTGTTATTAGAACTGAATATAATTTCGTCAGCCACCTAAACCATATATGACTTATTGTTAGTAATGAAGAAAGTTGTTTACTTCTGTGTTTTTAGGTAGATAATAAATAGTTTAAGTTTCTTTAATTACTATTCACAATTAAAATAATATAACACAATATTAACATCCTTCACAAGAAAAACATTTAGCAATGTGTAGTGATGGGTAGTTGCAACCATGGTTTCTATTGTTTAACATGGTATGTTTTAAGTATAGATACATGGTTACTGTCCGGGGCATTAGAGTATTCACTACACATTGTGATATTGGGCCTTAATTTACTAAAAGCTATAGCGAATCACTGTACCCCACCGGTGGGATACAGCGGATCATATGCGACACACACCTTTTTTATTAAAAAACATCTCAGTGTCTATTACTAAAATTAATTTATACCCGATGTGTGTTAGTTGAGCCTATGAATTACTTGCCTACAAACAAGTGAGTTTTTAAGTCTAAGCATTTGTGGAATAAATGTAATAAAATAAAAGTTGATCCACTGTACCCCCCTTTGCCCTAGTCACTTTAGTAGAAGCCCCTGTAGAAACGAACTTTTACGAGAATTTCAATCATTTTTTAAAACAGATATACATAAAATGCTAAAACCAGCTAGAACTCGTCGGCTTTCACTCAAACAATGCGTTGACAGAATTCTAGAACAACAGACGAAATTTTTATTCACTTGAATAACCAATTCACGCAAATATACTTGGAGTTCATATAATGACAGATTTTAATACTCTCTTTCAAATCAAACAAACTACTTATTACATAAAAGTGAAACCACAATCTGCAAAACTCTTAACAATATGCTCCAATTTTATAAAAATTGAAGTTATTAGAAAAAATTATATTTTTCAATTAAATCATAAAAATCCTAACAATTTTGTCCAATTGGAAAAAAATTAGATTGGTGTAGCAGCACATGATAGTTTTCGGTTACTGACCAATACTCCTGAACTACAACAAACCTGTAGATAAAAATCATTTTAGAATTTTATATTGACATTACTAAGTTACTAACATAACAGATAAGTTCGTATTTGATGATACAATTTATGATTTATTGTTACTAATTGAATCAAATCTTTTGGAGGAAAAAATCTCTAAAAAATGTAATTAAACCGATTTCCAATATTAAATGATTTTATTGATATGCAACCAATGAATAATGAATGCAGTAACATGCCCTGTTGGAACTTCAACAAGTTGAACCCTTTCATTACGGGAACGGGAAAGCCCGCAAAACGTATTACACCAAATACGCGGGACACGGCTTTTCACGCACGTGTTTTAACGCATTTATTTGCGGGAGCCGGGCGATCCCGTTTACGTACAACATCGATATCTTAGGATGCAATTAAACAGGTATCGACAGGATTTTTACGATTGTGATGCGTTTTCATTCTATTCATTAATCAGCATTCGGAAGTGTGGTAAGGCTGTGTTAGTAGGTCTGTTTTTATTTGTTATTTGTGAATTTATTAACCACGATGCGCTCGAAAATATCTTACTGACAAGCAACCTAGAAGAGTTATTGTGTGCTAGTGACGAAGAAAATGATTTTTCACGAGTCGTCAGGGTCTAAAAGTGATGCAAATGAATATATCAGCTCAGAAGTTGAATTGTCTTGTGGATATTATATTTTGAACTTCCCGCGTGTTGGCGCGTGGAGCTACCTTCACTTTATGCGGATAATAGGCTAGTTTCAGAGAATAGACGCTAGTGCTTATGTGTGTGACCATGTTTGACATGGCGGTTATGTTATAACGTTATGTACTCCCAATATACTAATATATAATGAATTTCGACGTCTTGTTTTATTAAAAATAAAGTGAGACACCCTCTGCCTCCTACAGTCTGATGATTCTGAGGACGATGATAAAAGTGCAGGTATTTATATATAAATGGTAATAATAATTGATTTATAAAAATACTAACTGCATTCGATGTAATTTTTAGTGCCCGCTGCGGCTGGAGCTAAGAAACAAAAAATAGACCACGGATTCAACTGGAAGCAAACTGCTTTTGAACCAAAAATACATTCCTTCGATAAAATTAATGTTGGTTGTAAAGCTCGAAACTTGCAAGATAACCCTTCAGTATTGGAATGTTTTGAAATATTTTTTTCGGAAGAAATTATAACTGCAATTGAAGACTCTGATGCAAGAAGGGGATATGTGCAAAATTGCGAAAAATGAGATTATTCCGCCTATAGGGAACCAAATATACTCTTTCGCTGTGGTGCAAATATGGTACATGTTCAATGAATAGCCACCGAGTTATAACAGAAAAACACATATCCTGTACGATATCTTGGTGCAAGAATGGTATATGTGGTGTGTACTTATCTCGTTCTTGCACCACAAATAAATTGTACTATTTAAATGTGCCGCCCAAATCCCTTCTATGCACCTGTCGAACGGCCATGTTTGTTTACCAACTAACGAGTGCGTAGTACCGCCGAAGCCGTTTTTGTCTTTCTGTAAGCCAGCTGTTATTAAATTATTATGGCAAAACGTGATGAAAGTGCAGGACCCGAGTGCAGGATTAAGTAGTGATAGTGAGCAAGCAAGAAACAGAGAGTGAGCCCTTTCAGAGTTCGGATACCGAATACCGGTCCAACTCGCCAAACTCGTCTTCTGAGGATGCACTCGTAGAACTCGTAGAAGGACAACAAACAAGCAAGGCAGGTGTTAAGAAAAGAAAACGTGATGTGAATAGTTGGAAAAGGAACGTGCAAAAAGTAAAAAGGGCCAAGGAAGAGAGCTATACGTCCATGACCTCAGGAAAAATGATGTCGGAACGCAAACAAGGCACTGACTGTAAATGTGATAAAGAGTGTTTGAAAAAGCTTTCTCCAGGTGAAAAAAATGAAATACTGACAGCATTTAATGGCCTTGCGGATCAAGGAAAACAAGATTCATACCTATCAAGTTTAATAACAGTTAGCCAGATTAAAAGACGTCGTAAAAATATAATGAACGCCAATTCACAACGAAATAGCACCTTCAAGTATAGGGTAAATTTTTAGGTATGTGTTTTTTGCACTTTTGTATTATTCATATATTATTTTTGTTTTAGCTGAGGAAGGGTGCATTTGAGTTACCAGTCTGTAAGCAAGCTCTATGTTTAATCCATGGAATTGGCAAAAAGCGCTTAGAACGTATCGCAAGTCACTTGACAACCAATGTAACCCCTGTCCAAGACAAAAGAGGTAAGCACGCTAATAGGCCAAATATGATTCCGGAACATTTGAAAAAGCAAGTTCATGACCATATTGTGAGCTTTCCTAAGCAAATATCGCATTATTCTCAAACAAGAAGCAGTAGACAATATTTGTCTCCCGATTTAAATCTTACAAACATGTACGATCTATACCTCAAACAATTCGAACCAGAAGTTTATAGACTAAAACAAGACAAACTGCCGTTTAAACCTAAAATTTCCTATGATTTTTATGGTCGTTATTTTCGGGAAAATTTCAATATCAGTTTTAGCCATACAAGGAAAGACACGTGCAAGAAATGTGATACATTAGAAAACAGGATTCAGGGTGCAGAATCAGAAGAAGAAAAGAAAAGTTTTGAAACCCAAAAAAAGCTACACATTCTCAAGTCTGAGTGGTTCTACAAGGAACTGAAAGAAAAATCTAAAGAGGCACAAGAAAATGATCACATTGAAGTTTTTTCCTTTGACTTTCAGCAGAACATGCCCCTACCCAAAGTGCCGTCTGGGGATGCATTTTATTTGCGTCAGCTATGGGTCCACAATTTTTGCGTACACTCGGCGAAAAAAAAAATGGGATATTTCTTCATGTATGATGAAACTACCTGTAAAAAAGGAGCCAACGATGTTTTAAGCTTTTTACAATATTACATTGAAGACATACTTGACCCAGATGTAAAGATTCTATACTTGTTTAGTGATAACATGTGCATCGTTTTCCCGAACCAGGGCATAGTTTTTTACCTTGCGATAGGTTTTTCGGGATAATAGAGAAGAAAAAACGTCGTATCGATCGAATTTATTTACCCCAAGAGTATATAGAGATTGTCAAGTCATCTTCCCGAAAATGTCATGTCATTCCTGTTACCCAATCTATGGTATTTAACTACACTGATCATTTGAAATTTTTTTTTAATCCGTCCCCAAAATCTGAAACAAAAGAAAAGTTTTTAAATACACTAAAAATACAGGTGGGGTTGCCTGTAGTGCCGGGGCTAGCGCCGATGCTGCTGTAACACATTTTGTATTGTTGAAAAACACTGCAAACCCTACATTAATTAACGTGACAAAGGCTTATTTAGATAAGTTGCCTTTGAAAGATTTGAAGTATAAAAACGTAATGAGGTTGGCCAATGAATATGTAGGTAAAAGTGATATGCACAAGTTACGCGCCGCGTAATAAAGTATCATATGTACAGAGATAAGATGTTTACCGCATAATAGAATATTCTGGAATAATAGATACGGATGGGAAATGCGATAAGAGTTACGCGCGGCGTAATAAAGTATCATATGTACAGAGATAAGATGTTTACCGCATAATAGAATATTCTGGAATAATAGATACGGATGGGAAATGCGATAAGTTATCTTAACAATATAAAAAGGCACCAAATAGAATAGGAGGAGAGTCTAAATATTGACATGAAAGTGTGAAGTTCATAGTTAGTTTAAGCTCCAATTGTAATACCGTTCTTAAGTGCTGTTTTGAACCTACAAATAAATTTGTTAACAAGTTTTTAAAGTGTTTTTAAAAACTCCCCGCTCTACCAGAGCCTGTTAACTCACATTTACCTGTCTCTTAAATCGGACAAATCCTTAGAAAACCAAGATTCAGCGGTTAGTGAGTCCGATAATAACTCTGATGTAGAATAAAGATTTATTCAGTATAACGTTTCTTTTTTAAATTTGAATGTATTTTTGGTTACTTAAAGTACTATGTAGAATAATAAAGAATAAGTTTTATACCAAAGTATTGTACGTTTGTTACTTATCCCTTTCTTGCACCATCTTATATAACAAAGAGTAGAAAGAAGTTCACATATACCTTTCTTGCATCACAAAACTTTTTTCCTAGCCACCTAGTTTATTTGTGCGAGTAAATTTGTCTCATATAGACAAAACTATTAAGCTTTTCCATCTCGACCTGGATTAACATTAAAACCAACACGAAAAAACACAAAGTTTTTTGCCTCTCCTGTAAAATCTAAATAATGTTACTTATCCCCTTTTTGCATCAGAGTCTTCAATTGTAAATCAGTCAAATTTATTTTACGACCAGAGAAAATGCAACACCAACGCATAAAAAAAAAGTGGTCTCATTACTTATGCCTCAAGTAAAGAAACTGAAGATTCTGGATTACTGGACCACAGATAAATTACTAGCTACACCATTATTTGGGCAAGTTATGTCTCGTGACCGATACATGTCAATTTTGTCAGTTCTCCACTTTTCCGATAACAATAACATCGACAGAAACGACAAATTATTCAAAATCAGAATGTTATTGAACCATGTCAAAAAGGCATACTCCGACACATTTTATCCTTTTCCAAACTTATGTATTGATGAGAGTCTCATGCTCTTCAAAAGAAGGCTTTTCTTCAAGCAATACATTCCTTCAAAAAGACATAGATTTGGAATTAAATTTTTTGTCCTGTGTGATTGTGAAACTGGATATACTATATATACTGTGGCAAGGAAAGTGACGTTCAGGAAGTTGAGCAAGAAGCTGGCATATCTGGAAATATCGTTCTAACATTGATGCAGCCATATTTGGATTCAGGTCACATGTTATATACCGATAATTGGTATACAAGTCCTGTGCTCTACAACATTCTACATTGCAGACAAACAAATGCTTGCGGCACAGTAAAGCAAAATAGAAAATATATGCCAGATATGAAAAAAAAAAAAATGAAAATAGGCGTAATTATATATTATTCAACTGAAAACCTGTTGGCCCTAAAATGGCACGACAAACTGGAAATTAGGATGCTTTCAACCTGTAATGCGCCAGAGATGGTCCCAACTAACAAACAAGATCGAATTACTGGCCAAATTATATACAACCCAAAATGCATCACAGATTACAATGCAAATATGGGTGCTGTAGATCGCACAGACATGCTGCAAAGTTCCATTGAGTCCGTCAGAAAAACCATCAAATGGTACAAAAAAGTATTTTTTCACATAGTGGATATGACACTTTTGAATGCGCATGCGTTATACAAAATGAAGACTGGTGAAAACGTATCAGTAGCAGACTTTCAACTAAAGTTAGTGAGTAGTAGTAGAACTTGTTGAAAACTACCATAAAGACACACCACGCACTACAACCAAAAGGGGCATAGATGGAGATTCTCCGCTCAGACTCACTGCAAGGCACTTTCCTTCACAACTGCCAACAGACAACACAACGCAGAAACAAAAATATAGGCGTTGTGTAGTTTGTTCCAAAAAAAAAAAATACGAAAAGAAACTTCATTTTGCTGTGCGCCTTGTGATGTTCCGCTGTGTATTCTAAATTGTTTTGAAAGGTATCACTGTCAAAAATTATTAAAATTCATTTATTTGCCTTTTATGATGGTGTTGGGAATATTTTCAATTTATTATATTATATCATACCAAATTATAACAACTTTTTATTTTAAATAAAGACTATTCAAATAAAACTTATTTTATGGTGAAAGTTATTATGAAAGAAAAAATATGTAAAAAATAGCATACACAAGTTAACCAGTTGTTGCGGAAAACGGGTGCACACGTCCGTACCTGACTTGCGTATAACGGAAGACGGGTGTCCCCGTCGGTACTTACCCCGTGTATACCGGGAGACGGGCGTTCCCGCAACGCTTAATTTTCCCCGTTTGGAGAGCACGACTATCAAAATTTTACCCGCAATGAAAGGGTTAAATCTGATTTTTTCCGATCCAATAGATTGCTGGAACAAAATTTTTAAAATGAAAAATGCTGCTGAAACGGAAATATTTCCCAATTTAAAAAAAAGTGGTATAGTTACTATTTCTATTACCATTTTCTAATGCTTGCGTAGAACGCATATTCAGTGATGCATTTATAATATAATATTAAATCAAATAAAAGAAATTCACTACAAACCTCTACTTTAAAAACACTATTAGCTTCCAGAGAAGGTATTGCACAAAGCGGGGAGTGTGTAGAATTTCAACCAGATAGTCAAATGATTAAGTCTAATGTATGGCATAAAGCAGTGGTTCTCAAACTGTGGTACGTCAAAATTTTTAGGGGGTACGCGGCCGGCCAAAAATAAAATAAAACAACCCGGGACACGTATGGACACGTTGACGTGCGCGCGCCACTAAGGGCTTAGTCATCAGAGTGGGGCTGTGTGGCCGGCCAATCACTCGTGTCACTGCACTGCTGTAGCATTGCCTGTTATTACAAGCTCGCTCTCAGTATTGTTATTTTTGTGGTGTGTTGTGTTATTCTGCGGACACTCAATCCTGTTGAAACACGTTTACGGACATCTGTTTGAAAACTGAAGTGAATTTTACAATAAAAATTAACAATGGATAAATGGCTCCTAAAGAAAAGGCCTCATGAAGATCTGCATCAAAATTCTGGGCCATCAACTTCACAAAATGAAAGTAGACCTGAACGTCTTGTTACTAATGAGCAGCTCAAGGAAAAAATAAAAAAACCCGAAAAACTGGCAAATGAATATAAAAGTAAAAAGAGAAAATATGATGAGTTGTACTTAAAATTAGGTTTTACTTGGACTGGAAGCTCAGACGAGCCTAATCCACAATGCGTTGTTTGTTCAGAAATTTTATCAAACAATTCTATGAAACCTTCTCTTTTAAAACGCCATTTTGAAAGCAAACATGAGAACTTAGTCAAAAAGGAGTTACGGTACTTTGAACGTCTTTTGGAAGATTTGAAAAGTAGGAAAAACACGATAAAACACTTTTCTGGTGCAGAACAAAATGAAAGTGCTCTAAAAGCTTCTTACAAAGTTAGCCATTTAATTGCGAAGTCTAGTAAAAACCATACTATTGGCGAAAACCTAATCCTCCCTGCCGCAGCAGAAATTGTTTCTTGTATGTTTGGAGAGAACGAGGCAAAAAGAATTACAGCAATTCCATTATCAAATGATACAGTTTCAAGGAGAATTAGTGATATGGCGTATGACACAAAAGAACAACTTGTTGGAGCAATTCGAGCTAGTCCTTGCTTTGGTATACAACTCGATGAAACCACGGATGTCGCTGGCCTAGCCCAACTGATCGTTTTTGTACGTGGCATTTTCAAGATGAAATATTTGAAGATATTTTATTTTGTAAGACACTTAAAACATCGACAAAAGGTGAAGATATTTTCAATTTGTTAGATTCTTTTTTTTCCGAAAACCAGCTCGAGTGGAAAAACTGTGTGTCAGTGTGTATGGATGGTGCTAAGGCTATGAGCGGTCACATCACAGGGCTGGTAGGCCATATTAAAACGGTTTCAACTGAGTGTAAGTCCACTCATTGTGTCCTTCACCGAGAGGCTTTGGTGGCTAAGCACCTCCCTGATGAACTTAAAGATGTCCTTGATCAGAGTGTGAAAATTGTGAACTTCATAAAAACTAGGTCCCTAAAATCTCGTTACTTTAAAATTCTATGCCAGGATATGGGGAGCCTCCATGAGAACTTATTGCTACATACTGAGGTACGATGGCTTTCTCGGGGAAATGTTTTGTCCCGTGTATTTGAACTCCACAAAGAATTACATAATTTTTTTACCGAACACAAATCCCATCTGTCTTCTGTACTTACTGATTTTGATTGGCTTTTGAAGTTGGCTTATTTAAGTGATATTTTTGGAAACTCAACATCTGGAATTTATCCATGCAAGCAGTGTTTCTGATATTTTTAATATAGAAAAGAAAACTGATGCAATGGTAAAAAAGATCATTCTCTGGGAAAAACAAATAGAAAATAACAACTGCGAGCCGTTTGAAAGATTACTTACATTTTTGCAAGATAATGAGAAAAACATATCTGATTTCACTGAACTTAAGACTCAAATGGGCCAGCATTTGAATGCATTGAAGATCCGCATAAGAGAGTACTTTCCACCTTTGGAGAAACAGTATAACTGGATACGTGACCCCTTTAATGCTGATGCTATGGACACTAACCTGACTATCTTTCAAAAGGAACACCTCATTGAAGTATTGAAGTATGTGATCCCACGTTGAAAAACAAATATTTGACTGCTGGTACTACATTGTTAGATTTCTGGATCGGTATTGGGAAGGAATACAAAGAACTGTCAAGCACTGCTGTTAAATTCTTGTTGGGTTTTCCACCACTTATTTATGTGAAAAGGGTTTCTCAAGTTTAACCTATTTTAAAAATAAATCTAGAAACAAATTAAATGTTGAAGATGTTTTAAGATTGTATTTAACCAAGTTAAAACCCAATTTTGATAAACTGTGCAAAGGGAAACAAGCTCACCCTTCTCACTAATCTCTTTGAAAGTAAGCACTTTTTGTTCTTTAAATTTTGTGTGTTTGTTTTTAATGTAATAAAAATGTTTGTAAACAATATCTCTTTGTTTTTATTTAAACATGATGCGTAATTCTGTTTCAAAGGTTAACACTATACTTCTATGCTACATAGAAAGCTTTAAGATTTGTTTAATATTTTAATTATAGTTTACTTAGTACCGGTAACTGAGAAGGGGTACCAAAATGTTTTGTGGGTAAAAAGGGGTACAGTGTCTAAATAAGTTTGAGAACCACTGGCATAAAGAATCGAAACAAAATGGTGGTACATTTTAACGCAAGTCGTTTGTGTTTTTTTTTATATAAAACTGTCCTCGCTTCTACTAGTCAATATCGATTTAGTTTATTTTAAGTAGATATTTTGAATATTGTTAAAATTAGTTCTTTTGTTTAAAATTGAAGATAAAAACTGTTTTTTTTTATATTGTACGTTGGGCCTTTTTTCTAGTAGCAATTCATTGCTACACGTTGCTTTTTGAACATCAAATATAGGGCTTAATTCACATTTCAGTTGTTTTATTTAGTTTAACCAAAGAAACAGTTCCAAATGTATATTGACATATCGAACTACTATAAAATAGTATCTAAGTCTAGTAAGTATATATTTACCATGGGAAATCCTCATTTTTCTAAAATTTCAATATATCTATATAAAATACAAAATCGGATAATTTCCACTGTTTGCATTGGCAGCAGTGATTATGTATCTACCTATACCTATATAATATCTTTGGAACTTCTACTTTCAGAATTCAATAAAATTATATCCACCAAATTATTAGTTTTGTTTTTTTGAAGAATGATACCTTAAAATCATGAATATTACTCCTAACTTTTGGCAAATACATGCTAAATCATTTCATCCCATCGGTTGAAAGTTAAGAGATTAAATTACATCCTGGCTTCAATAATCATTATACTGAAAAGAATAAAAGAAATTTAGTTGTCAGATAAATTGCAGTAAAATCTACATTCAATATGCCGATTTGTGCATAAATTCACATTACTGTGACTGTTAGTTTCATATAATGGCCACTGATTTAGCAATTTATATGCACATCAACAGAAAGATAACATTTTGCCAAGTTCAAATTCCCTACCTTTTCTTTTAGAAAATGAGAATGTAGTAAAAAGTTCCATTTAACAAGGACTATTTTGAGGTTATATGCAAAGCGTTATCGAATGATCCAATAAGTGGTAATAGCGCTGTGGAACTAAACTAGTTATTATTTATTTCCTCAAAAAAACAATAGATTTCTTGGTCAGAAAAACATGATCTTGCCATTAATATGCATATTTATTGCCAGATCTGTGCCCTCTTTCAGAACTATTATTGTTAAAAAACTACTAACACATGCCTACCTTTGTTACGAAGATTTATTTAAACTCTATTGGTATTGCAGCAATGACTAGCTGCAAATATCTTTTCTATTTAATCCCGCAATAATACCTATATATCCAAGATATATAGTTCAATATGGGTTTAATAGGTATATTCGACATAGGAGTGTTATTTTGCCATTCTTGATTCTTATCCAGATCTGATAGGAGCTACCAACTGTCAAGGTTTTTAAGGGTAAAATTCAATAATTGATAGCTTCTCTGATGAGTTTGGGCAAGACGGCAGAATAATGTTCTTGTTTCAAACATACACAGTGCAATAATACCATGGGTTTCAATAGGTTGAGACAATTTAGATAGCATTCTAGAGTTAATACTTCATTAAATTGTGTTCAAACATTATCTGTAAGCAAATACAAATAGGATTAAGCAAATACGTAAAAAATATTACCTTTTATATTCCATTTACAGTCAGAATATCAAAATCAATCAAATAATTCTAGAAGCGCTTAGTTTTTAAATAGATCTTTGTTTTTCCATTATGGGTATTTATTAACTTCTCCTTTGTTGTTAATAACAAAATCTCCAACTAATGAGTTTGCAACAAGGGTAACTGGGGTAAGTATTATTTTTTAAATTACTTGAAAATATATACTTTTCTATTTCGAATACAATGAGCACTTGTGATTCTGTTTTGAATGACATTTTATGGGAAGTTGGTAATGTATGTAGTCAGTGTTGCCAATCGACAGAAGACATATTTCACTAGATCGAGATTATAATTCCACCAGAAAATCACTAGAATTGGGAAAGGAATTACTTTATAAAGTATTTTAAGAAAAAGCAAAAAAATATATTTTAGATATTTATGTAATTAATAGTTATTTACTATACCCCTTTTATTTCATTTTTTATGAATTTAATATAACACTTATTAGGTAGTCGTCAAATATTAATTATTTACAATATACAACTGTAACCGTGTTTCATAAAATCATAATATTTATTTTATTATTTTATTTTGTACGTTTATTTATTTATTTACATAGATATGTATATGTGCAATCAAAGTACTTATAGGAAAACCATGTAACGTCATTTACGTTTTTATAAGTAGGTTTTTAGGTAAAATTTTTGGTGACCTTCTACCATTTTGTTTTGTTTTATTTAATTTTAAAAATTTATGTGTATATTAGAATTAAAGATTTTAATTTTAATTCTCATATAAACGAAAATACACTCTAACATTTGAGAAGACAGCTAAATTACAAAAGACTTATCTAGATTCCATATCATAGAATACAAAGTAGACTTATATAACATACATTATACGGTACAAAATAAAATGGCGACTCCCCTCGACTGAAATTTATCTTGGCGAGAGTGATGCCACCAGGTTTTCCTATGCTTTGATGTAATTTACTCTTCGTGTTCAATGAATTCACTAGATTTATTACTAAAATTAAAGAAAATGGAGTGACATTTCTGCTTATTTTTTTATTCTGTGATAGAAGTGTAATTATTTTTACTAAAAAAGTATTTTTTTACCTTCAACAACAATTCTATGTGAAATATTTAATGTGTTTATTTTACATATTATTCTCGTATTGATATAATTGGTTATTTTGCGCTATATTTTTTCTGCTTGTTGGCTACTTTGTTAGTTCTTCCTCTGGCAACCCTGTTGCCTGTGCTGTTGCCATGGTACTGCCTGCTGTTTTGGTCATGTTATTTGTTTTATGCGGTTTTATGTTTTTATTTGGATATATCAAATGATACATTCACGTTTATTGCATAAAATCAGTCCTCTACACAACTATTTCGGTGTACTCTTATATTTAAGTAAGTTTATTTGTTGTGGTGTTTTAAAAATAAAATAGAACATATTTTTTAATTTACTAAACAGCAGCATAACCTCTACGGTACGTACTTAATGATTTTCTTCAGCCTCAAACATATTTTTCTCACCTCAGATGACAAAGTGTTGCGTTGAAGGATGGGAAGATAGTGAAATGGGCTATTGCATAGTGGTAAGAAGTATTATAAATATGGCCAGAAGGAGTAGGAAGGCCAGAACTCTGGGTATGTAATCTCCAGAATTTAATACGTTTTCTTTGTTCGTCCCTTGTTATCCAGGAATGTATGGTTAAAAATTGTTTAGTATGAAATTCACATTGAACTGTAAATTTACCTGGTATGCTAGATTTATCACTAATATATAATCGCACAAATAAAGAAAATAATTTAAGCATTTTTTGGTACAGTGAGAAGAGTCAACAGGTATACAAAACTTATAGTACTATTTAAATATGCAAATCATTAATTTAAAATTTATCATGTCATTCATGGAGTACGTATTTATTAATTTTATATTGCAGTGTTAAAATATGTGAAACTGTTTTGCTGTACAATAGCACTATTGAGTAAAAAACTAGCGAACAGATAAGACAAGGAGCGTCACTTGTGGTTACTTTTGATATTTTGTCTCATGTTGTTCTGATGCTCTTAAGGCGATATTACCATGGTCGACCATATTGAAAAAGACGTGTAAATAAAGCAATATTTTGGTACCATTTTTGCCGAACATGGGTGTTATTTTAGAAATTGTATAACACTGGAAGATAGAATAAACTTTCAACTTCGTTCTGTCGTTGCGTTTTTTGTAAGTTATTAGAAAGGAAAGTGTTGAATTTACTAAGAAAATGGCACTCTACACAAGGTAGTGCGAGAGCCTAAAAAAAACCTTATTTTCAGAAGAAAACCGCTATTATTATAAAATGAAACAACGTCAGTATATAAATGAAACATTGTAGGACATAGAAATTCTAAATTTGACAATTAGAAGTGACTTATATTCGCACAAATGGTACCGGAATATTATTTATAGAAAAGTAATCAGAATCTAGTATTATATTAGTTTTTTTTTTTATCAAGTTGACTTCGCGTTAGTTTAGCTGTCATTTAACAGATGGCAGCAGAGGTAAACTGAATTTTCTTTTAAATTATGAACAGAGCGAGGTGGATTTCAGGCGGCGACATACAAGGGACGCATGTTTCTCTCTTGAGAAAGGTATATGTAAACGGGCGCTTGACTATTTGTACTGCTAGCTGGTAGAAGGGGACGAGCATCACAGGCAATACTCCAATAGCAGCGCAGCGGGCTCAGATGTTCTATCGTGCGATAGACGATGAAATATAATTGCATGCAAAAGACAGTGGCGTCCTGAAGTTTTTGTTAGCGCTGTTGTATATTAAAATTAAAAAAGTTGTTTTTAAATAATTATATATCGTACAATACGCATTTTTTTTAATTTCTAGCTGCAGTAACGTGATACTTTTAGTAATTTTAGATTTTCTATAATAGTAAATTACTGCAAAAGCTGTATTTCATTAACACTACGCACTAGTGCAATTTAAAATAAAGTAAATAATATTAAAGGCATGCGTGTGTAATTACAGGCGTTATTTTAATAAAAGGGAAGAGTTTACTTGTGAATTTGTTTCTATTGACGTCTAGATATAATATGATATAAAAATAAAAATCTAAAACCTTTAGCAAGAAAAGCCGAAGGAGATGGCAAAACAATTATAACTGAAAATGTACTTTGAAACATAAAGAATAAGTAAGTTACGAAGTAGAAAAGGTAAGAAACGCCTAGAAATATCTATAAATAATAATCGCTTTATTATTTATATATATTCCTTATATATTACTATTCGTAAATCGCAAGGAAAAAGGAACTCTTTTATAGCCAAATATATGAAAGTAATACGTACAACGATTCTCAACAAAAGACTAAGATTACACGAGCACTGAAAAGTACTGACCACTACAAAGTTTACTGTCATTTACTATTAATTTAAAAATAATAGAAAATTCTTTCAAGCTGAACTATGTATATTAAAGTAATTTTAATATTATATGTAATATGTACATATGTAGCTTAAAGTTTGGTGAAGGAACTTCAAGTTTCTGTTACTGAACACTTCTTCTTTTGGCATAATTGTTTTTCTAACAGTAACCGCATGGTACCTATATGCAATGTATATGAAACAATTCTCAACAAAAAACAAAATGCAGCAACCGTCACACGTATGTACACGTCGTACCGACACAGAGCAAGTCTAGTCGGCACGATGCGGGCACATTACGGGCGTCCGCCTCTGCCTTGGATGATGTAATGCCAGTTCGCCCGAAATTGTCCTCCCTCTGATTATGAATATATGCGGAAAGCACGTATGTAATGATGGTAGGGAGTGAACAGTTTTTCAAATTACCAAAAGAATCAATTTTCACGTACATTTTGATATTTTTTATAATAGTAACGTATGGAAGGCCTATGCTGAAAGCAAATCATGATAATTTTTGTGAAAATAAGAATACCCGGTCCAAGTGTAATTTTTCATTGATAATTACGAGGAAAAAATATTGTGTTGCATTGTTTATCATTTTCAATAACTGTTAAGAGTAGTATATATATGTCTTACGTTAACGCTAATGTGTAAGTAGTTCAACCCTGATCAAGGTATTTCCGAAAAAAGCAAGTTTCTTGGTAGTTCTCAATATCTTTGAGAAACAGGTCGACATAAATAAATATGAACCTTTTTTTTTTTATAACAGCAGATTAATAACTTTCTTATTTCCCTGTATTATTAAATATAATGGCACAACTTAGTATTTCACTTAAAAATTAATATATTAAGAAAATTTACAGTTGTATTACAAAAGTTGATACACACATTTGTATACATAAGATAAAAATGTCTTAAAGTAAAAAAAAACTTGACTAAAAGTTGGTTAATCCACTTTATTGTGGTGGTCTCCATATTCTTGTAGATTTAAAATAATAGTTTTGCTAAATTAATGAAGACCATTTCACCAACACTCTCATGCATCATGGTTTTAGTCAGGTCAATCCTTTCTTCCTAGCTTTACCAGCATTTGTTACATAGTAATTTCTGTGGGTGTTATGGGAATCCATTGTTGGTGTGGATTATGTGTATCCAAGAATCGCCACATTGAGATCTTTAGTAATGATGGTATCGCAGAAACGGTATTAATGATATGTATATTCGATGAGTAATCAATATATCGATACTTTTCCCAACCGTAGTATGCACCTATAAAACATTTGTAGTTTTGAATATATGTAATATTGCTCGTTTGGGTCAACCAATCTTCGCAGGCACTCTGCATAAGTATGTATACGAAATGTATCCAGGCCTCTTTGTTTTTGTTTTTCACATGACACCATAGCAGCCTTCTGAACAGTAACGGGGTCTCTTCTTTGAAAGTTTGCTGTGTTCCCGATATGAACTGTAGTCTAGAAAATGTTCATTTCAAGAAAGCCATACACAGAAATGGTAAAGAAATAAATTACCACAATTTGGGTGGTTTTAAAAACAATACGTTCAAGATAAAGAAGACACGACGGTAAAGTAAATAACTAAAAAAAAAGGGTAAACGCAATGAAAGGAAAATGTTACATACTTACCTTATCTATGATATACATATTGACTTCGTATGATTTGCACATTGTTTATTTCTGTCTATAATTTTGCGTAAATAACAATTAAAATAAAAGTTATTTAGCTTTTCCAGCATCCTGTTCCATATCTCTACATCTCTCTTTATTTCTTCTACATGTACAGGAGTGCTATCATTTATATATACCACAAAATAACATATTTCTTTGTTTGCTATATTTAATTGACCCTGAACCTGCAAAATAGAAAGCGATATTAGTATAGGATAGCACTAGTATCATTAGGTGTCTTTTTAGCGACAAATAGTTTGAAAGCAAGTTTTGGAAGCGCTGTCGTGGTATACATCATCAATAATACGCTCGCTAAAGTACATACTTTTAAAATGGTAACATGAACAACAGATTGCTTAACATCATAAACGTTATTTGTTGTGAAGGTGCTCTGACCTAAACGCGTAGGCCAAACCTTCACAACAACAAAAATCAATTATTGCCTTCATTAGAAATAATAAAAAGGAAAAGCCAAGTTATGATGGGGCATGCATTAGTATATAGCCTACCACTGTGTGATACTAAAAAAAATGTGAAGTTCCTCTTTCCATTTACACATACAGATAGGTATATGAAAGAAAACATGCATATCCACACAACGGTAACCATTATTAATTTAAATAAAGCTAGTGCGTCTACACTGACTACTCCTGTGTAATAGAATGCTGGATAATTGTCCTCTTATTGTGTAAATACGTACAAACCAGAACAACATAACCCGATATCCCATAAAGTACAAGCATTGGGAAATTTCTATCACTGTTACTTACTGAGGCGTTTGCTTTTGCCTGTTTGTGGTGGGTGAAAGCAATTATAACGATACCAAAGAATTCCATGTACAGATAAGTAAATCACGATATCTAAAACAACTTATTACACATACAAAATACATACCGGTAACTTTTTTTTTAAAAGGCAGAACCCAACACGTTGCAATCATGATTACCTTCGTCAAACATCGTGTCAGTTGAATTAATATAAAAGTGAAATATAATTTTTGCATAATACAAAGTAATGATGGTAGAGATGTAATAGCAGCTGCAAATGTACCTGATAGTAATAATGGTGATTTTTCTTTAATTTTATGTTTCCATCAACAACCTCCACTGGCAAGTTTTTCATTGTTTTGGCTGCTTCCAGGAGGGAGTTGCCGCTTTTATGGACTTTCATAAAACATTTTACTTCTAGCAATCCATTCTCATCCACAACACCTGCATACATAAACAAGTATAGTGTATGTAAAGATGTGCCTCAATAAAAACCTTACCATCAATAGTTGCTGCCAGATGATTGTAGTGCGGATGTATAAAAATTCCACAGCATCTTACATTTTTTTCAGGAAAACGGTCAATAAATTTCTGCCTCGCTACATCTTCCTTCTGTTTTCCATAAAGGGTAAATTTATTCTCAAACAATGGTGGTGCTATTAATGTTTTGATCAAATTCTCGCACGAAGTTGTCATCCGTCTTTTATAAATTATACCGAATTGGGAAGCAGTCAGTCTGTGTTTCTTAATCTCTTTGTAGTATGGGTTATCCCACTGGCCTATGGTTTTTTGCTCAATCTGCACAATTTGGCTTTCCTGTGCCTAACATGATGTTCAATGTTATTTTCCACAAATGAAGTGCATTTAATTAAAACAGACATTATAACTGTCGAACTTACCTCCAAATGTTTCAATATTCTTCTTCTCTCTGAGTCATACTCTATTTCGGTCAATTCAGCTTGAGTGGCATCAGGTCCATAGTCGGTATTCCTTTTTTTAAGTACCGGAGTCTTCTTTGGAGACGGAGATTTATGAAACGTTAGTCTTCTCTTTGAAGTATTCTCTACTGCTCTCTTATTTTCTTCAATAACTTTGGCAAAATGCTTTCCAGGTGGTGTGGCGAACATGTCTTTCCATTCATTTTTTTTGCCAGTCAAGTCCTTCATTGTATCTGAGTCCACTAATCACCGATCTGCATTGGAAATTTCCTCTGCCAGATAAGTTTAGCCTTTTTCCTGCATTAAATTTACAAAGTATTGACATATACAACTCGGCTCGATTGCTGGTTTCGTTGTCAATAAGACGATGGCCCTTTGAAATCAATCTCTGAAGTGAATCTACAATGAAACATTTTGTAATATAGACATGTGTACGTATATATATATTTACTTTTACTCACTGTTAAGATGGAAAAATAATTTGGTGTTGGCTACTGCTCCTATTCTCTTGCCAATCTGCTCAAAGAAATCTTCTCCGCATTCTTGCCTTCTGTATCCACTAAATACTGGTATAGCACTTACTTGAGTGTATGCACTTGATAGCTTTCCTGTCTGGTTCGCAGCAGAAAGCTTTGAATAGTACAGAAGAGAAATTGGTTTAAACTGGGCAAATTTTCCTGAGTTGTTTGCTTTCTGGAAACATTTCCCCATCTCTTCTCTATTGTACCAGTTGGCCTGGGATGTTATCTGAAATAGCACACTAAGATCTTCTTTGTATGTTCCAAAAATTCCATGAAACAATATCTGCGACGCTTGTTGTGCAGACATCTCACCCTCCATTGTCCGTTGTAGCATTGTGGCTAGTTTGTATGCATGGAAACTTCCTGCACCAGAAACATTGAAGCTTCTTAGAAAGTTGTCTTTTCCTCTGCCATGTTTGTTTCCTGCAGTGTCAACTATCATTCCCTCAGCATCTACTTCTAAGAAGTATGTTCTTGCTATCATACATAAAGGGAAGAACATTCTGTGTGCCTGTCTAGACGTCGTAATCACAGTATGTCGGCAAGAGTTCCTATTAATCCATTTATCTCAGAAGCAGGTTTTCCTGCCGTCTGCTCCAATATGTCGTCGATGAAAGGTACATGAGTCATGGCCCTCTATGCAGCTTCTGTCCACTTTTTCCTAAATTTCTGCTCCGTTCTGATGTGGCACAATAGAGCAATCATAGGACCTACGCTTTGAGCCATGGCACTTCGTTTTTCAGGTGGGTATGTGCATCCTTCAAGAAGAATGTGGTGAGTACCAGAATGTCCATATTTCTGTACTGAGAAAGAAGTGTACTTATCTCCATCCTTCTTTATAGGCATGTTTGAATGTCCAACTCTTAATTCATTGACCCTTAATTGATATCCAGAGAAGAAATCCAAATAAGGAGCACACGTACCATACCAGTTTTCATCATCATTGTTGTCATATGTTTTGAATTCAAGCCCAGCTTCTCTTGCTCCATCCTCTATAAGCTTTCTAGCGTCTTCTCTACTAATGTTGTATGTTCTTCCTCTCATTGTTGTTACAAAGGGCCCTTTTGAAGATTTCTTTTGTGTTCTTATGTTTCCTAAAAAATTGTTCTTTTCCTGTCTTATTAGATTGAAGAGAGTAAATACGATGTTGGTTATTTGAGAAGATAGAGATATGTTTGTCACTTCAGGGTCCAGTTCTTTGAAATATTTGTCCAATATTTTCTTGTATGGGAAGATTATGAATTTTAGTACTTTTGCTTTTTTGTCCACGTCTAACACAATCCTTGCTTTTTTGGATGAACAACAGTTACGTCACAAATATGCAGTTACATCACAAATATGTAGTTGAAATATCTTTTTGTATTTTAGCTAAAGCCATCTGTTAATGAATTTATACTCCGACACACAAGAATCGGTTTCCTAAAAATTCTGGAGGCATTTTGCTGCACAACTTTTTGTTCAAATCACAAAACGATGATTTAGTATTAACTGTCCATATCTTGGATTTTCATCTATTGCCACACCATCTCCCTTCATCGAATAAAACAACAAAATATCAGTAGATATATATTTACATTCAAAAACTGCAAAACAAAATAGGATCTATTGAGATCTAAAATGTCTTAATTTTTTAAAATTGAATCCTCCATTTTTTATTTTATCTTGCACATGCAATACCGCTTCACATGTTTCAGTAAGTAATCCGTTCCTTAATGAAATATTAATTAAATTTATTTTTGAAAATTTTCTTTTGCATGCAGCGGATGGATGCAGTAAGCATAATACAATCTTTACACACTCCGTAAATTTGAGAATATTGGTTCGTCTAAACTATTTTTTTATATTATTTACAACTATCCAAAATTCCTTGACTTAATTGTTTGAGAAATTCTTTAATTTAGCCATTTCACTTGAAAATTGCCGCTCAGTATTACCTATTAACTAGCACATCCATTTGTAATTAGTATTGATACAAAAAATTAAATTCTGTTATTGATAAAATATTAACTGATAATGCATTTGAGGGAGAAAGTTTTAATGCGAATGTTAAATAAGGGTTGTTAAAATTAAATATGTTTGAATATGGTTAAAGGACTCACTGAATTTTCATTTCTATGATTTTCTGATATCTGATGGATGCATGTGTTCGACGAAGGTGCGTGGAGGTGTTGCCCGATGAGGTTCTTGTGTTTCTGCTTATTGTTGATGGTGTTGTTGTCCTATGAGGTTCTTGATTTTCTGCTTTTGTTGGCAATGTTGAAATTCTGGAGTAGGCGTACAGAAAGATAGAATCTAATCAAAATGATTCAAGGCTTGTACAAATCTTTTACTAATTTATCGATATTATTCAGAGCTGCGATCTAAGACACTATAACGTTCAGTGATTAGTGAATTCTAAAAAAAAAAAATATTAAAAGACGATTAGCTTCGATAAACTTTGAACGATTGTTGTTTCTCAAAGTAGTTAAGATGTCAAGTTCCTTACTGCTTTTCGTGTTGAATAATTAATTTATCGAGAATCATAGATAGAATATACTGACTGGCAAAAAAAAAACGGCCACCTTAAAAATTTCACGAAAACGCACTTTTTGCTTTAGAAATTCATATTTTGTTGTAGCAGTGCACATTCCCAATGAGAGACACCAAAAATTAAATTTTACTTAAATTACAAAAACTGAAGGTGACAGCTTCTAACCAACTTTCAACTGAATGTTAATAATTTGTATGCTCTCCTCGAGCCTGGATTACACTGTTCAGTCGTCTTGGCATTGAATTTACCAAATTTGTTAAGGAAATTTGTGGAATTGCTTCGAATTCTTCTAAAAGGGATAATGGATAATTTATGTATGTAGTTTTTAGGGCCTCTATTAGGCGCTCTTCCGTGTTAGGCGGCTGTGTGCGCCGTACCTCTTGCACACCCGGCACGGAACGTCCCTAACCGAGTCCGTGTCCCATTATTGACTATGGATAGGGATGGCAAAAAATGTAAATATGTCGATATATCATTTGGTATCGAAAAAAATGTAATTCTGCAGGCAATGGGCTCAGAAATAACAGCTTGGAAAGTTGATTTCCCGTGAGACGATTTCTACTTTCAGCAGCAGTTGTACCTACTTTTGAAAATAAGCGTTGGGACGAATGTTGCCACCACACAAAAATATTTTTCCGCCAATTTGAATGAGTTGGGGTAAGTATTTTTCATCTCAACCCAGGTATGCAGAGGTTCAGTGGTGAGAGGAGTCTAGAAGAAGTTTGCAATAATAATTGATTCAACAAACAGGTATTATACAAAGTAACTTTTACATTTGAAAGATGTAATGGTCTGAAATGGAGATGAAATTGTTGCCTGCTGGAATCCCGAAATCACGCTTCCGTTTCCGGCACTAGTACTTGGTTCCGAAGCTGAATCAAATTCCGAAACTGTTATGGTTGCTGAATGGTGAGCAATTTCTTGTAAATTACTTCGCTGTTCCTGGAAATTTTAAATGTATATATATTAATAAAATTAATCATATCAAGCCCTACTTCATCTTGATTTACTTTACTACTTCCAGTTCCAACATCTACTTGGCTTTCGGGTTGCGATGGAGTTTTTGTCTACTTTGGCGGATATGCCTCATCGGATTGGTTTTTCTCATCTTTTAAGTGTTTAAAAAGTAGAGGAATGTTTTTGTTTTAAGTGTATTTGCAAATTTGTTGTTTCCCGAAATTTTCAAAATGTTTGAGCACATATTGCATTTAGCACTATTGGCTGAAACTGTAACTGTGGAACATTACTTCGCAAAGGAGCCATTTTACGATCACTTTAATTAACAATTTACGACAATGATCGTAACCACAATGTTAGCACTTTTCCACGTTTCTTTTACCGTAGAAAAAAAATCACTGTTTACAGTACCGATATTTTCTAAAAACTGTTCGGGGAAGAACCTAATTTCGGTTAGACAACCCAAGCAAATCCCAAATATTCAATTGGCAATTCTGGGATCTATCTAAGTAGCTATTTGAATCTATCTGGTTCTAATGGTTCGCACAGTTGGTTAGTTTTTCGCTTATTTAATAAGGATTTTTCGGTATATTTTTTTTAAAACTCGATATATATTATGATATATCGGTATATAAAATTTATCGATACATCGGCGCCATCCCTAACTATGGCCCTCTATGCATAAAGTATAATAATAATAAAAAAAAAACAAATAGATTTATAAAAAAAATATTGGACAAAATAAGTTATTCTTCATAAAGTAAATAAACAAAATATTCTAATTCGTTGCTGCAGCATCGGAGATCTAAGATAATTTTTTTATCAATTTCATTTGGAGACGGATTTTTCTGCACTTGCCACAAATACAGGAATTGCTAACGACGACAAAGTGTCGTAATCAACAAAATTTAACTCTTATTTATTGTAACTACGTTTAATACATATATAAATAAATGACATAATAGTTTCACTATATCAACAGCACTCGTTGCGACTTGCCGCCATCGACACCACTTGATCTATATGAAGTTATTCTAACTCGTAGTCGCCTAAACCAGTAGGTTGGCGACACTGGCGTCCGTGCCGCGAATATTCAAAGGTCGGTTCCGTTATAAAGAGCAATTTTAGCGAGGTCCCTAACATTGTCTGGCAGTTGATTTCTGAAGATGTATGTCTAAAACGTAAGATATCTTTACCTTTTCCTTTACTTGCAATTCTTGTAAAATTGGATCATACAAAGACAATTTAATATTATTTACAATTTAATATTATTTAAGAAATTGCCACTGTTTTTCAGTGATTCATTAACTCCTCTAAAAGGCTGATTGTTTAACCCGTTTTTGCCCAAGTTTTTTATTTCTTTTGTTTTTAGTTAAATGATCCATTTTATTAATTGAAATAATGTATAAAATAGGTATACAACAGTAAAATATGTATTTCTTATTTTCTTTCCTGTTTTTCATCATGATCCGATATTGGAACACTGGGCCTGTTCATGTATACGATGTTTAATTGTATGTGAAATAAAGCACGAAAAACTTCAAAATAAATTTTTATTGGAGATATAACAAAGTAACTTAAAAATGGTCAAACAAATACATTATTTGAAATGAAAGCTTTTAAAACAAACTTCATGTAAATTTACGTCGCATTTCTCACATTTTTTTATTGAATTTTTTTTGCAAATGGCACAACGATTTTGTTTGTCTGCAGGAACAATCCAATGATTTAGTTGATCATATCGAAGTAGTTCTGGAACTCTATTGGATATAGGTTTTGATGTTTTAGGTCGACCACCATTACTTGGTGGCGTACCATATGTTCCTAGGTATACCTGCACAACGTCCCTTCTAAACTTCAAGTAGTCTACACTACTGTGTTGACGACGATATATTTGCCAAGCGTTATGCAAACTAGTATCAATACAAAAAAACGAAAACAGCCCACCACCATTTCTTTGAACGAATTTCTACTCGAAATCTGTCAATATTTTCGTCCATGCGATCTACGCCACCCATGAACTTATTGTATTGGGCAATTACGGCAGGTTGAACAATTGGACACTTTTTTTTTTCCTTCGAAACCCATCTCAATGCCTGTTTACATGGCATAACTGGATCACAGGAACTTACAGTTAGAACAACCCGATTGTCATTCCAGGATGTTACTGTGGTATTAGTATTGGTATCAGTCAAATAATCGTATGTCCCCCTTTCTTTCTTTTCCATCGCTTTTCCTAATAATATTGGACACTTTTCTATCCTATTCGCCATAACAGTTCCAGTGTAGCCATATCCTATCTCTTTTAACTTTTTTACTAATCGCAAAGAAGAAAAGAACCGGTCAGCATAAATTTTGAACGGTATGTTCTTTGGAAGCTTTGATAGAAGATTCATTACTACGGAGCCACCAACGCCTAGGTCTGTATGATTTCGATGTTCCTTACCTTGATAAGGATGAAACTGGATAAGATACCCTTGGGGCTCGCATAAACTCCACATTTTATAGCCATAGCGAATGGGCTTTCCACGTATAAATTGTTTTGCGGAATGCCGTCCATAATATGGGATCATACTTTCGTCGATGCTTAGGTGTTCAGTAAGCTGAGAATAAGTAAAAAATCTGCTATTCATCATATTGATTAGCGGCCGAAGTTTAGCAAATTTGTCGTTTGGTAAGAGATTATCATTATCAGCACAGTGTGTGTATTTTTTTATTTTGTTCGAATCTGTTCCTCCTCATTGCCTTCGCGACGACTTCATTATATGTTTCAGTCTTTGATTCCCACAACATACGCCACCTAGGTAGCCGAATGTACCCAGACAGTAAAAGTATTGCAATATAACATTTCAGATCCCCTACGTCCATAGTGAACGCATGATCGCCTTTTGATTTTAGCATACTTTATAAACATATCCACTAAGAAATTACATACTTCCTCATCTATAAATAGCTCAAAGCAACTAACTGGATTATCTGGAGCATCTGGTAAAATTTTTTGATTCACAAAATCACCAAATGAACTTTCATCTAAGTCTACTTTATTCCAGCTTCTTTGTACAGTTGGAATTCGCTGAGTTCGTAATTTTGTACGTAGTTGTGCTAAAGGTATTTCGTCTTCATCGTCATATTCACTTTCATCAGAGTTTTCATTCCATCTGATTCGTTCAGAATGGGTATGAATCGTTGCAGTAGCCTGTGCCTGCAATTGCCGCCCACTAAGATGATCCATCTCTCCAGAATCTTCATCGTCACTATCTTCCTCGCTGACGTTTCCTTCTTCTGGAGGTGTAATGAAAACATCAAGACTTTGAGCATTGAATTCTTGCCAAAAATCCTCACTTTCAATTATAGACATCAACTGTTCTGTTGTAAGCGATCTGAAATTGTTATTGCATATTAGGCCCGGAGTTCCAAAATTGGAACATATAAAAATAAATAAACATAAACACAAGTAGACAAAATAAAAATTGAACATTTGCAATATAAGAAGTTACTTACATATGTAGGCAGTAAAACTAACCGTTAGAATGAAAAAAAATAAGGTCTGGTTATTACATAGTTCACTTACCTTTTCATATCGGTTTTATTCATTTTGAGAACTACACTTTACAAATTTACTGAAATGCATAGAAGCTCGTAACTGCATGTACGGCATAACAGGAAGCAAGCAACAAGTGTATAGATAAGGTTATGTGTCAATAAAGCACGCACGCGTAATCCGTTTTTGCTAAGTACACAGAAAAGCGCCATGTTCCAATACTGGAACACTGGGAAAAAACGGGTTAAGACTAATGTCAATGTTACTTTAATTAGTCTACGTAAAACTTGTTTCCAGTAGCTAATTTCAAACTGCAATTCTTCTCTCTCTTCAAAAACTCTGCTTAATACCGCGTCAGTGGAATGGTCTAATTTCCATTTATTCTAAATTTGGCAGGAAACTAAATGAGATTTTGAAGCCTCGTGCCGTTTCATACTTTGTGAAATACATCGCCAGTCATTCTTTGTATGTAAAAGACCTGTAATAGATTCTGTAGTCAGTTGGTTCCTTTGTTTTGTCTTAATCACGTTAATTGCAAAAAAGGATTCTTTCCGCATTTGCAGAAAAAAAAAACATTTTGCAAAAATTTACTCAAAATGGGAAGTAAATATCTACCATCTCCTCCAGTAATTTGCTGCACATTTGTCCAAAATTCACAAACGTCGTCACTAAATGACTGGCAATCCTGACTATACGAAGTAATCTCCAATAAATCTAAATTTTGCAGCTCTTGGGATATTATATTTAGGAAATGTGACCACATGTTTGCCATAGAACTTGTATATCCCTATTTAACTATTACAGGATCGATAAAATTAAACATTTGGAGTTGGATTATTTTTTAATGGGAACCGTGAAATTATTTGTGCGCAACTTTCGATATAAAAATCCAAGTAGCGAAGGTTGAAAAAAAGGAATTTATTTACTGCTTAGATCCGTTTCTTCCAAATAAACAACGTTTGATGCTAAATGTAAATGGTCCAACTGCACAAAAATGTCTGAGATTTTTAAAATAAATATATTTTGATGAATGTTACGCTTAAGGTCTATTCACACTATAGATCAACGAACATGTAAATAACGGGCCCGTCACCGTCAAAGCAAAATTTCTTTTCTACTAAACATATGCATTTCACGGCAGTATATTCACACTTGTACTCTCCCTGCGATCATGCGACGGGCATGTGACTGCTGCAATCATTTGAAAGAATATTAGACCGGCACAAACCCGTCGATTTCCAACGAATGCCTGCCAGTGTGAATTATACTGTAGTCAATCGTCGATTAATTGACGCTAAAAATTATGGCCAAAGTGAAGCGACAAAAGAATTTCACTTCGAAATGTTGTATTTTCATTTTTAATACCATCGTTAATTGCTTGAAAATTCTTTGACTGACTTTCTGAAATGTTTAAAATATTTACTTTCGTTGTCTAAGAGTTGATTGTATAATGTGACATATTCTCCTTCTATGTTTCTGCGTTTTAATAGTTGATTAACCCAGAAACATTTTCTCTTACGGATCTTCCTATTTTCTTTCTCTTCTTTAGTGTTGTGAGTTTCCTAATTAAAATATTCATTAATTTCCATTACTGAAATCGGATGATCCCGAATCGGATGATTCCAAATCCGTAAAATTTGTACAACGATTTTATACTAAATGAATCCACCGGAACGTTTGGCAGGTATACGTATTCGTATAAATTGTGTGATTTTACAAATTCTCAGTTTTCCGGTTTTGACTTGATCATTCCAACTCCGTTTTCCTAACTGACGGGCGGTGTTTGTTGTTCATAGACGCTGTGCGCACTTAAATCACACAGTCACATACACTCAGTATTTGGTATTAGTAATCTGCAAAATATTTTATTAAGAAAAATAATAAACTTTTGTTGTAAATAAGTTTAATAGAGATTTAGTTACGTATAAAATAAACACCAAATATGATCCCTTATTCCACCGTGCTCCGTGTGAATTATTTCGATTATTGAAATCATCCGAATATGTACAACACTACACTTCTTCATCCAAAATATACGCAATTTTTATTAAAGTTGAAGTGGAGAACATTTTTATAAAATTGGAAACACCAAACTGACTGCCGGTAGATCGCCAGTGTGAATTCATTGAAAATTGACTGGACTGTGACGGGCCTGTGACTTGCATTTTCGTTGATCTATAGTGTGAATAGACCTTATGTATTCTCGTTTAAAAAAACAATTACCGGACGTAAAATATTACAGATTTTACTATACAAGACATGTAATTTTGGAGTTTCTGATTGCCTTTCGCGATTTAAGTTATTAAAATATGGCAAAAGGTAATCAAGAAATAACGAAATGGATCTATTTAACGGATTCTTTAAATCTTGGAGGATGCTTTTTGCAGTCGAAACATCACCTTCGACGACAGCATTTGTAAAATACAATTACAGAGCACCAAATTGTTCTAATATTCGGTGTACAACTTGATGCACTAACAACCATTGGTGATTTCTCCTGATTTGAAGGAGTATGACGTTGCGTTTTTGAGATGTGGATTTTGTTTATATTAAAAATGCACTTTAATTAACACTATTGTATATTTAAACTATGGAGCGTGAGTGGTGTAAAATTGTTACTCTTTAAAACGGATTACATTGAATACTAATACAATTTTCTCCACTACTCTTGTTTACTTAGAAAGGGGATGAAGTACATGGGGACTTCCTCAGATACCGAAATTATATGTGATTTAAGCGGTGCTGCATTTGTAAAATACAATTACAGAGCACCAAATTGTTCTAATATTCGGTGTACAACTTGATGCACTAACAACCATTGGTGATTTCTCCTGATTTGAAGGAGTATGACGTTGCGTTTTTGAGATGTGGATTTTGTTTATATTAAAAATGCACTTTAATTAACACTATTGTATATTTAAACTATGGAGCGTGAGTGGTGTAAAATTGTTACTCTTTAAAACGGATTACATTGAATACTAATACAATTTTCTCCACTACTCTTGTTTACTTAGAAAGGGGATGAAGTACATGGGGACTTCCTCAGATACCGAAATTATATGTGATTTAAGCGGTGCTGGAATTTCCACATTATATTTGAATAAAACATAATGGTAAAGGTTAGCAAATCTAAAAATTCCAAATGATATCAGCACTTAGAATTACAAGGTAATAAAGATTAAGTTTAGATAGAACACCTGAATTTTAAATGTAAGTAAGTATAATATGTTTGAAGGGTAAACTTTAGGTAATTGATATTAAATTTGTACAAACACTATGCTTCAGTAACTAAATATAATGAGTGAATGTATATTTATATATAATAAACTAATATTATTATAAAACTACTAATAAATTGGCGGGGACAATCATATTGTTTGAGAAGGGTTGAGAACCTTGTGAATTTTAACGTTGCGAAACAATTGAAATTCTTTGAAATTCTTTTTGGACTTAAACTGAAATAATTAAAAATGTCTTTGGTAAGGTCTTTCACGTGTTGGGGCAGTTTTTGGCATGCGTACGAAGCGCACAAATCAAATGAATGGCATATAAACTTCGTCATATATAAATCGGGAATACCGTTTTTCAAGAATGATTTAATAATGACGGCTTCCCATGATTACGTTTGCTTTGTCGGTGGCAAATCAAATTATATTATTTTTGTACGGAATTGAATTTATTACAAAAAAAAGAATAATATGATCCTACACAGTATTGGCGTCTGCACTGCTTAACCATATAAGACCGAGAAAATGATCTTTTATAATATTATTTTTTAAATATCTTACAACTAGACACAGATGCTTTTGTGTTGACCTGTCGGTGGATCCATCGATGGTCAGGGGAAATTTACTTCTCAAGTCTTCATACAAGTTATTGAACGATTCGCTAATATATTTCCCACGTTAGCTGTAGTTTTTTTCCTGTCGCCCGCTAACCCTTGTAAAATTTTGAAAGCTGGACAAATTTTCGCGATCACCTTTGGTAAATGGTCCTTTACCAAAAATGGAAGATTGTCCTTCGCTATAAAAACTGACAATCGTATTTCAGCTGAAAATTATAATATCCTCGGATTAACAGAATTTATAATATATAGTAAGATTGGACTATTAAAAAGTCCACACTCTTTGTGTTTGTTTTATTGAACATAAAACATAGATGCTTATAACTATTTAACTATTACAAATAACAAGTAGGACAGTTACATGTATAGGTATACATACGTCTTAACATCCATATTGCAACTGGCGAAAAATGATGCGAGCGCGTTCGCCCCCACCCATATTTTATTTTACCCTACATATGCTGCGTAAGCAAGTTCCTCTGCGAACTATTCTAATAGGTGTTCTATTTTTCTTCTTTTTGTTTTTTGACTACAGGATGCAAAGCTGGATTTTGGGTGTCCTGTATGCCGACTGGTCGTAGGGGTATTCCTTACAGGCTCCATAATAGCGTCGAACTTAAAACACCCTTCAAGCCAATTTGAATATCGGTGTGTAAAGTTACGCATACTACTACCACATTCATGCCATTTCTCTTTAATATATTTACAAATACTTGCGGCTTTGCATTGTAGCATATCGCTGATAATATCTTGATATTCTTTTAATTCCAGGTCTTGTAAAATATGATTATAAATAACCCTACACTTTCTTGTTGAATCGACTTCGGCGTTCCATAACTCAAATAACGCTGTTCGTTGGATAGTATATGTTGAGTCTAAAATAAAATAGAAAAACATTATGCACACTTACGCATCTAAGCTTTACAAAATTATTCAACACAACTCCTAAACTACATAATAACGTCTTATTTACGTAGGCTACTTTCTGGCAACGCAATAAAACTTCACAAAAATTAGTATCTTTCATAGAGCTTTCGTTTAAAATGAGATCTAATTGGAAAAGGGTGTATTGCAAAAGGCAGATGTTTATACACAATAATAGTGTTAAAATATCAATTACTTACCTTCAGATGTTCCAGCCATAGTGCGCAATTTAAGGTAACACTTTCAACAACAATAAACAAGGTGCACTTTAGGACTTTAGGATAACACTAAATGAGTGATGAGATTAACATATGAAAAATATGAAATTAAATTAAATATTCAAATAAATCCCCTTCTTGATATAAACAATATCCCAAACGGTCATAAAAGTTAGTTCGTACTTTTTGCAATGTGTCTAGATATTTCTAATGTGTTTTTATTTGTGATCCGCTGGTTGTTCATAGCCATAACCGTAAGTGGTGGTTTTTAAATACCCTTACAAGAAAAAAATATTTGGTGACAAGTCCGGTGAACACGGTGGCCATTTGATAGGTCCACGAGTTCCTATCCAACGATCAGGAAATGTTGTATTGAGAAAATTAACAACGTTAGCGCTGTTTTGGGCGGGACAACGGTCTTGTTGACACCAAATATTATTAACGTTGAAGTGCTCTCTAACGGCAGGAATAATTTCATTTCTTAATAGATGTAAGTACTTTGTACCGTTTAAAACGCCGGGAATGAAAAAGTGACCGATAATCATATTGTCGAGAATGCCCGCCCAAACATTAACTTTTTGAAGATATTGATTAAGCGTGGGTATATTTTAATGTAAATTTGGTCTTGACCAGTATCGCACTATGGAGACATTGTGTTGACCGTGAATGTGAAAAGACGATTCATCAGAAAATAATACATGGTTTGAAAAATCGGGATCATCGTTGCATTTATTTATAACTATCTCATAACTATCTCACAAAACCGCATCCATCGGTAATAATCATCTGGAAAAGATTGTTGTGACGTTGATATTTTTAAAGAACGATATTTGTGTTTTTTTTTTAATATCTTCAACACTTTGCTATGACTTATATCAAATTGCACGGCGATTTGTCGAGATGACAATGGAGGTGTATGTTCTGCTGAAGCATAAATCTGTAGTTCTAATTCGTCGATATTATTAGGGCGGATAACATTTTTATTTTTACTCGAAACGACCGCCCCGGTTTTTTTCGAATGCCTTTACCGCTCGTATTATTGTAGTCGCGTTGGGAATCGGTCTTTCAGGAAATTTCACGCTGAATAAGTCCCGTATCGCAGCCGCAGAATTCCCGGCATAATATAATTTAACCATAAAAAGTTTTTCCTCGATCTCATAAGTTACCCTGTACGCTGGCGAACTGAAAGCAGTTATTGTAGACAATAATATTCTTTTTAAATTCACGAGGCAAAACATGTTGACTTGTGAAGAGTTCCCGTAATCCGCCTGGAAACTTCTGTTACGGCGGTGAAAACACCACCTGACCGTTAGCGCAACATTTGCTGTAAGTGCCTCTCAACATCTCGAGCCAAAAAAACCTCGCTCGGCAGTGGCGACATTCGCCCATCATCTGTTCAAGGTGATTGACCTGAACCTGGTGCTGTGTAGCGTCCAAACATGTTGATACCTGTCGAGCAACGTTATGGAAATTGTTGTCATCTGCTCGAACGTTTTCTTGCTCTACAACGTCCTGATACCTGGCATTCTCCATTTGATTCCGTCTCTTTTCATCGTTAAAATCGATCGGTAAAGCGGTCACTTGGCCCTCATCGTACGTGTCAAGATGGACGTCCTGCCATTCGCTTTGAACTTCCTTCAAGAACATTCAAACCTTCTCATCCAAATTTGGAGAAGCTGGATTACGAATGCGGTTTGGGACAATCTGCGGAGGCATGGCGATCGGTTCTTCATTTGAAGCTATGTGTTGGTTGAGTAAACTGTCGGACAATTGTGGTTGCCTAATAATGTTCTCTTTATCTCGGCGTGGGCGTTTCCGTTGAAGTTTTCTATCGTTATTGTTGTCATCATCAGGCGAATCTATGCAAAAATAGTAAATAATGCATACTTACTCTGTGTGAGTCGTTCCTTCAAACAGCAGCATCTCGTTAGCCCTGCAGTCATCCGTGGTCACCAGAATGGTAGAGTCTGCCACTCGCAGTACGCACTGGGATGTTACAGCGTTGTCCTCCGCTAGCGTCAGGTTACGGAAAACATTCTCAATCGCCTCGTCTTTACAGAGGATGGCTCTGCCGGCTTTTATTTATTAGCTCCACGCCCTGGGCCGTCCAGATGGGCTGTCCCAGGAATAGATCTGCACCCGCGAGATCACATGATGCCACTTTTCGCCATTTGCCAATGCCATCTTTTTAAACTGCCCCAAAGTACATTAAATAAGACTTACCCTTTTCACGGTAGACTTGGCCTTCGGGCAGTCCTTGGCTACGTGTCCTCCCAAGCGGCAGAGGCGACACCGATCCATGCGTGGCCTCGCACAGTCCCGGCTGAAGTGGTTGCCCACTTCTTGACAGTGGAAGCAGACAACCTTGCCTGCCTGCTTCCTCACGTCGTTGGTGGGACCTCTTCTTTGCCCTGGGCCCCATGTCCATCAGCGCCCTCTGCCTCTCTTCGGATCTCGCTGCCATACCTGCAGCCACCGCCTCCGGGTACGTACTCGTGTCCGCCAAGCAAGCACTATACAGTTTGGCTGGGATCGAGCATCTCGTTGCCTTTGCCGCCGCCTTCAGTTCTGTTGGCAGTCCCCTGATTAACAGCGAGACTGCTCTTTCGCCAGTGATGTCGCATCGGCCCAACAATGCCATCTTAGCGTGGTAATACGTTGTCATAGTTTCGGATGGCAACTTTCGCCTCTGCAGCATCTCCTCCAGCCGGTCGCCATAGTCCTCCTGCATCGGGAAAGCCTTGCGCAGTTCTGTTTTCCATTCCTGGTGCTGGTAAAACCACTTACGCGCCGCACCCCGCAACTTCATTTGGGTGAAGTGGCCCTCTCGTTAGCGGTCCACCCATATATGACCCCCAACTGATCGATCTTGACGATCCAGCGCTCGACGCTTGTATCGGAATCGGCAGGGTCGAATACATCGAGGATGTCGCCACCCATCCTCATCTCACTGCGCCTACTAGCAATTGGCCTGCATGTCCCCGCGCAGTCGTCCACTGTTATGGGATCGCTCCGTTGCAGCTCGGCCGCCCCTGCTACCGATGCGCTCGAGGGCAATCCCGCTGAGCATTCGACGTCATCGAGTACTGTCCACTCCTCTCCGATATGGACTCCTTCACGTGAGATGGCGCCGGCGTGGACGTGTCCAGGAGCGATGCTCCCGGGCTCTCCTTTGTCGATGCCGCCATGATGGCTGCTGCCAGCTGATCGAGCTTCTTTTCGAACGCCGCTATGCGTTCGTCGATCTAGCGCTCTGTTCGTGCAGTATCATCGCCCGCCTCGTCCATTTCAGTTCGGACATTGAGTGGTCTTCCGCCGTTGTAAGCTGTGGGAGAAATAAACATACCGACTACCAAAAACAGTGCGAGCACGTGTCACAGCGTTGACGACAGAGAGACGTCGCACAATAGGCCCTCAAGAATGATCACTTTATGGGTGCCACTCGTATACAGATTCCCTAACGAGCGCGTGCAAGGAAAACTACGCTACGCAGCGAGCATTCAGAAGTCTCCTATTTCATGAACGCCCCCCGTATACAACGTCTTAAAACTATTAAATACCTGTGGGATTCACAATTTTTGTTTTCGCCATCGCCCTAAAGTACCCCTAGGTACAGCCGCCTGCTTTCTTGTTGCCCGTTCGGCACCCACCAAAAACACCATACACTTAACAACAAAAGCACGAGAGCCTATCCCACTTCTGACTTGTTGTATTAAAAATAAAACTCTCCCTAGGGAAATAACTGTATATTCAAAATGTATAAGAACGTAAAAAAAGGAAAGTCCTCAGTGACACTGCCAGAACTAACTCAACGACACCCGAGCTCTCGCAACGATAGGTCACGACTGCCGCGTCCGTGTATCGTCCATGGTTCCCTCGGTCCGGCACACGCACATCGCCCGTAGTGCGTCCCGCCGCGAGATGGGTCTGGTGTACCCCTGTGTTTTTTTTTCTTTGCTTTACAATTTTGTAAACATCATTTGATTCTTCATTGCACACCAGTCTCCAGATATCGGCGTTTTTTTTGTCGAGAATATAATAATCATAATGTCGGAATAGCTGTCGCCAATGGATCTTCGACCGTAGCGAATATCAGGATGTAGGAAAACATCTGTCGCATCTGTTTGCGAATTTTCCCGCAGTCCTCTTGTAGAAGATTGCGCGTCTGCAGGCTTCCTGGAACTTGTGGCAAACTTCTCTATCGATGGTTTTGATGTTGTCGAGCTAGCACCTCTGAACTGCAACAGAAGTAGTCGCAAATAATATAATTTTCCGCTGCGTGTAGAAACGTTAAATATTCTCGGAGTAATCGGTTTCACAGTTCGTTGGCGTCGCTTCCAACGTTTTCCGACGTAGTCACAAACGTAGTGCAGAGGAAATTCGACATACAGCAAATGTTTTGCCTCTGGATCTCTGCGATGCATTTTAAACCTGTTGTTGTAAAATATACAAAAATATATTGTATTTACGATCATATCTCTAACTTACCTAATCTATTGCCAATGTATAATTAACTTGGCGCCTAATTTGTTCTGTCGACAAAAAAATAATAAAACAAACAAAAATTCTTTGTTGTATAAAATCAATAGATATGCAAGAGTATAAGTATTATTAAAACAAAAAAAATCCGTTACATATTCACTGAACAATACAAAAATGTTTATTATAATTAAACACATATTTTTTAAAGGGACGGCGTCGCTCACGTTATTTTTCCCATCCACCTCCATCTGAAATTAAAAAAAAAAAAAATAGTTGTATACGAGTTAATATAATTATACTACATGCAATACTATATTTATTTGTAGTTTAAAAAAAAGTTTTTAAAAGGATATGTAGTTTATCGGATACCGCCGCGGTACCGGATGTATCTACAGCAGCAGGGATTGATGAAAGTATTATGTAACTTTAAACATAAAACCAAAATGTAAATAAACTGCTTAGCTATAATAGCTATTCAGATGTCTGTTGTCTTTATTGCTTAGAATACGATTTATACAGTTTATCACTTAATGTAAAAGTTAAACTTAACATTCATCCATACCCTTCAAAAAATATACTTTTCAATTATAGAAACAAAGCAAAATCATTTTGCCATATATATTGATTTTTACATATATCTGACAAATGAATATAAATTATTACTTTTTTCAATTGCAATAACTAGCAACATTGTATTAAATCTATAATAAAATTATCACTTTCAGAAAATATATATGTTTTTTAAATAGGTCAATTTGAAAATAGCATTCAAAATTTTTACAATATAAAAATAATTTAACAATATTCACCATCACCTGAAAAAACACATCTTCATCAAGCAATATATTAATAGAAACTAGATGCTGCGCATCTTCGCCCAGCGAAGAAGGTGGCACTTTTAGAATGTGCTGTACGTTTTAAGTAGTTTTCTTCTTTTTTTGTTTTGTTTTTACTTTTGGAAGACCCTGTATAGTCGAAAATATGTTTAGGTTGTGCAGTATTTAATTCTGTACAACTTTTGTAGAAAAGATTTGTTCCTAAAAGCAAAAATAGAGCTATAGTGAAAAAACCCAATCTTTCTGAACACCCGGTATATTTGAAAATATTTTTAGGTTATGCAGCATTCAATTCTATAAGACTTTTGTAGAAAAGATTTTTTCCTAACAGCAAAGATAAAGCTTTAATCAAAGACTCAATATTCGTGAACACCCTGTGTAGTGGAAAATATTGTTAACTTATGCAGCATTGAATTCTGTACAACTTTTGTAGAAAAGGTTTTTTCCTAAAAGCGAAAATAAAGCTATAGTGATGGAAAACCCAGTCTTCCTGAACACTCTGTATATTTTTATATATGTTTAGGTTATGCAGCATTCAATTCTATAAAACTTTTGTAGAAAACACTTCCTTCCTAAAAGCAAAAATAGAGCTGAAATCAAAATCTATCCCCTTTTCCCTATTCTCTTATTCCTTATTGCGTTTTCATTGTCTATTTTCCCTATTTCCTTTTATAACATCCCATAAGTTACAGCTTTAAAAAAATAGTTGACGATTTTTCATATAGTTTATTTTTCAGTTTTTCCCTATTCCCTTTTATCATTTTTGTTTTCGCTTTTCCTATCTCTATTCCCTTTTCCTATTCCTTTTTCTTATTCCCTTCCCTAGTCCTTCCCTATTCCCTTTCTCTATTCCCTCCCCTTATTCCCTATTCTCTTTCCATACTCCCTTTCCCTATTCCCTCTCCTAATTCCCTATTCCTTTTCCGTATTCCCATTCCCTTTCCCGATTCCCTTTCCCTATTCCTTCTCCCTATTCTATTTACCCATTCTCGTTCCCTACTCTTATTCTTTATTCCATTTCTTTATTCCAGGACCCCTATTCCATTTCCTTATTTCCTTTCCCTATTCCTTTTCCTTATTCGCTTCCCCTATTCCTTTTCCTGTTTACTTTCCCTATTCCCCTTCCCTATTTCCTTTCAATATTTCATTTTCCTATTCCCTTTATCTATTCCATTCTCCTATTCCGATTCCCTTTCCCCATTCTCTTTTTCCATTCCCTTTCCCTATTCAGTTTCCCTTTCCCATTCCCTTTTTCTATTCCCTTTCCCTCTCCGTATTCCCTTTACCCATTCTCGTTCCCTATTCTCATTCTCTACTGCCTTTATGTATTCCCTTTCTCTGTTCCCTATTCCCTTTTCCCCATTTCTATTCGCTATTCCCTATTTCCTTTCTCTATTCCCTTTCCCTATTCCCATTTCCATTCCCTTTCCCCATTCCCATTTCCTTTGCTTTTCACTATTGCCTTACTCTTTTCCCTTTCCCTACTCTCTTTTTCCTTATTGCATTTTTATTCTCTATTTTCCCTATTTCCTTTTATAACATCCCATAAGTTGCAGCTTTTAAAAAATAGTTGGCGATTTTCCCTATATTTCAATTTTCTTCCCATTTTATCCGTCATTTTATTTTTATTTTTGTATTTTTTTTTGCGCAGCATCTAGTCATTTTTTAATAATATTCCTCCATTTTAGTCGCGTCATCGTGTTTTTGATTCTATATATATTAAATATTCTAAACATCAATCTACATAAAATAAATGTTCTTCTGTATATTTATTGGCCCCAATAATATATAATCATGTATTGCAATCGATAAGTACAATAAAAAAAAGTACGAAAAAAAAAAAACTGACCCGCCGTGAGTCGAACCCGGCACCTTCCGATAACAAACTCCTTTTGTCGCACGTCGATCCCTCTAGGCTAAAATGCACCCACATATAAATTAAAATATGACAGTGACTGACAGTTCAATTTATGTTACAATACTTCAGATATTTCAGCTACGTTACGTATGTGCAATGATTATAAGATGTCTCAGTATTCTTATTTAATTGATAAACATCGCGAAGACACCACCTACCTACAAAATTTTCGCGATTGTCCGGTAATAGCGTATCTTTGCGTATAATGGCCGGCAAAAGGACGCTGCCATTTCCGCAAGTATTTTGCAATATTTTGGGTACCTGCGCGTAGTTCTCGATACAACAGGGCTTCATCACCTATATCCAGTCATTTTACTATCTTTTCCGCATTATCTACGCGCCTCTCTCCCTTCCGAAATCATCTCGATAATTTGGGAATATGAGCGTCCCGTAATTTGACATTTCTCTTGGAATTTATTCAATACTCTATCTAAAAACTGAAAATAATCACTTTCACAAACATGCCTAAGCGCGTATTACGAAAGTTATTACACCTTTTAATCGACGAACTGAGCCGTAAACGAAAATAGAGGTACCTCGTATTGTTCCATATCGACATATGGTAGGTTAGACGATTAGCTCCATCTGAGCTGACAATATTTCGCGAATTATTTGGCATTCTCCCTTTCAACCTTCCTATTATATAGCTCGTGACCTTTGCGGAATCACATTTGGTCTTCTTACACTTGCTTAGAGTGCATCTTTACCCCAAAAACACGTCGCACCGAATTATGTAGGTTTTTCGCCGGCCATTTGCCGAACGCGCTTCAACGACTTCTGTCAAATCTGACAGGCGTCCCCTGCAAACATATCTATATTAATCGTTTAATTTTGAAGAAAATATCGCGTTCCTGTCCTATTTTAGCGTTCGAATTGTACGATGAAACATGAGTGAAGGCGTTCCGACAACAATTTCATACCTGGATACGGTGTTTGAGCCGGTATCGGTGCCACAAAATCAGGCGTCACTGGCACAATTAACGATTTCGGCCAGAGATGAGAAGCGATAAATTGACTCATATTGAGAGAAATTTCGCGTTTCCATTCCATTTTAGGGTTCATACTGTAAAACGAAGGATACAGGAAGCCGTTTCAAAAATAATTTCGCATCACGTGACGGTTTCTGTGCCGATATTCTGCGTGACAAATTGGCGCTATTGGTTTCGCATCTTTCTCGCACCTCGCTCAATAATTTCACTAAAAACAGTATAATTATTATCAAAAACATATCTAAGCGTGTATCACGAAGCTCATTTTATCTTTCAACTCACGTTAAATTACTTCGAATCGCTATTATCGCTACCCCATATATCGGTTTAGGTTAAGAAATTAATACCATCACAAATGACAATATTTCTCGAATTATTGCACATTTTTCCATATACTGACGAATCATACAGGCTCCCAACATCTCTCTGATCACGTTTCGACACATTATGTGTCCCTCGTACGCCCATTTACGTTCGAATTCGTTTATTGCATTTCACCGTGTGACAGCGGCCACTGACATCTGACCAAACCCGCCAAAATTCCAAGTCCATCTCCCCTAAAACGCACCTCTATAAATCGGTCTTTTTGAGAAAATTAAGCCGTCTGGACCCCATTTTAAGGTTCAATCGGTAAGAGGAAACATGCGAGGAGCCTATTCCACAATAATCCCACTTCCAAATATTACCTATACTTTGTAGCGATCGCGCGAAATCGCCCAACTTTGACAACGCGAAATCTGTCGTTGGCCGCCATGTGACATTTCTCGGTCTCCAGTGCCGTTCGCCGCAAAAATCTAAACTCTTATCGAATTTTCACGTTCTACACACATTTTACGATTCGTTCGCGATACGCCGTTGCGATTTCCACGTCCCGTCCCCATCTATACGTTACGCGTTCGCTTCGCGACCGCCACTCCTTCTCGAGCCTTTAGCAACGCAAGTCGGCCGCGGGCTCTTACATACCTCGAATAGGGCGACGCCTATGGAATAGCGCCCCCTCGCGCCCGCAAACGCAAGAGAGCCTTTTATTAATATTAATTAAAAACCACAACACTACATCAAGCTCACAGTAACATTCAACTGTAAATTTTTAATTTGATTTATAAGCAACAAAAATATCACAATTAAAGAAAAACTTTTCCATTCCATTTAACAAGCAAAAACAAACTAGATATAAAATAAAAATCCAAATAAAATACAATATATAAAATACAATGTATTTATAATCATAGCTCTAACTTACCTAATTACTTCTGGTGCCACGTTCTGAAAAAAAAAAAATATAATAATATATTGTATTTATAATCATACCTTTAACTTACCAAACTACTTCTGATGCATTGTAAACGTTGCACCAGAAGCCACAAAATATGTACTTACAACGGCTTTGCTATTATTGTTATTTTTATATCTGTCAACAAAAAAAAGAAAAAAATAAACAGAAATTCTTTCTTTATTCTATAAAATCAATAGATACGCAAGAGTGCAATTATTATAAAAGCAAAAACGCGGTGACGGATTTTTGAGATTATAGGATTGGAGAAATGTTACTACTTTGATCTGTACTCTAAGAAAATAAATATGGTTTAAGAAACTCCATTTGACCTTCAAGATGCCAAGGTTTTATTTTTGATGCGCCTTGCCCGCTCTTTGTTCTTCTAGCATTCATTGCTTTTCGATAGCTTTCTCTTATGATTTCCACTTCTCCTTGGACACCGAATCTAGAAAATAGAACATGTACCTCTTTATTTGCTTTTCATTAGCATTTTATCAAATTAATGTATATCTTCATTAAAACATCTAATAAACACATGGATAAATCGAAATATGTTAAAATATAACTGCTGTGTAAACTTAAAAAAACCCATATAAATGAATTGAATGGCAAGAGAAATTAAATTTTCGTCAGAAATATTTAAAGAAATCGTTTATACAGATTTTTAGCAACTGGAAATACTTTTGGAACAATCACATTCGGCTGCAGAATAGGGGAAAAATTCTGTTCGCCGGATAGTATACGAGACCTGCGACGCTATTTGGGATAGACCTTCTCCAATTTACATGTAATAGTAATAGTAATAGTAATTTATTGATTTATAAAATCAAAAATGATTATAAAATCAGTCAGGTTGAGAAAAAAAAGAAATAAAAAATAACAACTGAATAAATAAGAAACTAAACTAAAAAAGTTAAACCAATAGTACAAAATTAATAGAATTTACGAACTAGGCCACCACCAAATACATCAAAAAAAAATAAAACTAAATTTAAGGGGTGAAAAGAAAAGCGAAATAGAAACAAAATCAACATAAAAATTCCTGTACGCTATAAAAGGCCTTTTGGATCAAAAATCTCTTGAGATTGTGTTTAAAGCTTGAGGTGGAGGGTTTTATTTCCTTAGGCAACTTATTGTACAACCTTCTGCCTAACAATTCCACTCCCCGCTCGGTGACTTGCAATTCGCATCTCGGAAGGTGAAAGTCATACAGATGTCGCGTATTGTGACTATGTACGTCTCTGTTGGTAACATATTTATCAGAATGTCGATGAGTGTAGGAGATTGCCTCATACATAAAAAGTGACGGTAAGGTTAAAATACCTAGTGTACTAAAGCTGTATTCTTTTTACCAAAATAACTGTCTTACAAATAAGACTAACTAAGACAGATTATATAAGATTTAACTGAGAAATACTAAGAAAAAATGTTCTATTTGCTTTTCTCTTGTAATAAAAAGAACATAAATTTCCACTTTACCTAAGATAGTTTACGAAAACCTAACCTCTTTAAAAGTAGAAAAGTGGTGCGGCTTAAACATGAAATACCATTAATACTTAAATAGAAACATTTTTCTGGTAATGTTTTCTTTAGTAGAGTAGTGCTGTATATTAAATAATTATTTTAGAAATACGCTTTAGATGAGGATTTATTTTGACTTCTGAGTCCAGTAGTGATAGTAGTGAAATAGAATTAGATTTTAATAAATATCTATCCCCCAGAAATAAGCGAATTAAAATAGAACATTTTTCTAGTGTCGTTGATAAATATAGTGAGGAAGAATTCCGGAAACATTTCCGCCTTAGCAGAGCGACAGCAAATAAGTGTATAGGTAGGTAGTGCTACTATTCCGAGAGCTATACATGTGTTATTCTCTTTAAAATATGTTGGTTTACATTTCAGATGATTTGGAAAGTGCTCATGTGCTGCCAGAACATTCTTTTGGACGAAAAAAGGTATCTGCGAAAGAAGCATTTCTGATGACTTTGTGGTATTTGGCGAATCTTGAAACCTATCGCCAACTGAGTGACCGTTTTAATGTTACTGAAAGTGCTGCTTGGGGAATAATACGTAAGGTAGTTGATTATCTGGTTAATATTACTCCCACAATTATAAAATGGCCGGATGAAGATGATGCAATCAGAATAAATCAAGAATTTGCACAAAAGCAAGGCATGTATGGCGTCATTGGTGCAATTGATGGGTCACATATACTTATTAATAAGCCAGGTACAAAACAGTATGCCTACTGCAATCGAATCCACAACTTAAATTTAAGAAATAAAAAGTAGCATATATTTGAAGTTTTATTTATAATTCATCCTTATTTTCTAGAACAGAAAATGCGAAAAAAAATAAATGAACATGAATTCTAAAGTATATGTAACTTACAATAAATAAATAAGCATTTCTATTGAGTCTATTCCGTATAGCAAGCATTTTAGCGATCATTGTTAGAGTTAAGCATTATAGCATGTAATATGTAAAAAAATCTTACATAAATCTTTCTTAACATATTTGTTAAAAAAGATTTACTAGAAGTTAAAAATCTAACAATAATCGGTAAAATGTTTACGATGTCACACGGAATAGACCCGTATATATTGCCATAAACATCATTCGCTAGTATTAGAATAACGTTTCTTAGAAAGTAAGAACTAATGGGTAAGTAAGGTCCTAATCTTTATCAGTATTAACATTGGCAATCTTTTCTAGTGCTGCAACTTTTCTCTCCTCCAGTTTGATTCTCTCCTCCATTAATTGTAATTTTCTTTCTTCTATTGTTTTTTTGTAATTTAACGACTTTTTTAAATCTGTCATCTCTTCCCGTAATTTCATTAAATTCGTTTTCTTTTTCTTCTGTGGCTCCTGTATTTCTTCTGTTCTGGTATTATTTAATGTTTCATTGTCAAGATTGTTACATCCCCTTTCTTCCAATTCATTCGCTTCAACCTGATCATTATCACATTCTATATCTACAGATAATGAACTGCTTGGAGAAGCTAACATTATTTCACTGCTATTCACAGAATGTGGTGAAGAAATATTTGGGGCTGTACCGAGTATCCCATCGATTTCTTTGAAAAACATAAATCGTGTAGGAGCTCTTCCAGTCCTCTTTTGATTATCTTTCGTAGTTTTATAAGTTTGAACGAGATTGAACCACTTCTTTTTGCAGGTATCAGCTGTGCATTCAATTTTTTGACTTATTAAATCATTTGAAATGTTTTTCCATACATGTTTGCGTTTGCTTACGTGATGTAAATCGTCTTTGTAGGTGTCTACCGACATTATTAGGCTTAAGGTGTCTTCATATGTCCACATATGTCTTTCTATGCGTCCTGTCAAATCGGCCTGCTTCTGGAGCGTCTAAAACACAAAATACTTCTCTTAAAGTTTCTTATTTTAAAACTAGTTTTAATTACAAAGTCACAGTAAATATGAAGAAACTTAAAAATAACATTAAATTAATTGATTGCTTGTGCCCATCAAATAATTTGTGTATAACTCTACAAGAAATCAAAACTTAACAATGTGATACAATAGAACAAGATAGCAATAGTTTAAATAATACCTTTCTCTTGTTGATTGTCACTCTCCAAAGGAAAAAGCTCAAAAATATGTTCGATTCTTTCTTTTGATACGTATACAAGTTCATTATCTGGAACAAAAGTGAAGTTTATGTCCCTGCTTTAATATTAGATTTAAGATATTATTCTTTTCCACAACTATCCTAATTTGTGCTTACCGGAAATTCGTTGAAGAAGCACTTGCCCATTTTTATTTGTAATGCACACATTATTTTCATCAGTGATTATCTTATGAGAATGACTTGAAATTTCTTCTTGCCACATTTTCACCGCTGATAAAATGATGATCAGTGATAAGCTGATAAGTGAACTAAACTTAAATCAACTAAACCAAAGCAATACCGTCGAACATAAACTTAACATACACCTAACCCCAAATAAGTTGAAGGAACGAACTCATCTATGCTAAGTACTAAGTCAGGTAAAACGCAAGCTGAGTGAAGGGTAAGGAGGGCGGATGCTGTCTGATTTCGTCTAAGTTCAAACTGAGTATTCAGCAGTAAAAAGAACAACCTTTTTAACTAAGCTGTTAAGACGAACTTAGAATCTTACTTTAAAGTGGTAAAAAGAATACAGCTATAATGTGTTTCTGCAAGATTCTGTTTGTTTTAACCCGCCCAGGATTCTTATTATTTGCTTCTGCGCTAGAAACACCCTATTAGCAGAGGCAGATGAGCCCCAGAGAAGTATTCCGTATGCCAGTCTAGACTGAATCTCAGCGAAGTAAACAGTTTTGAGAGTATGCATTGATAAACTATTCCTCAGAGCTCTCAAAACATACGCTTTAGTATGGATTAACTTTGTTGTTTCACTGCAATGGTTTTCCCACAATAAATTATCTTGCAAGTGCACACCAAGGAATTTTGTATTATTCTGTTGAAGTATGGGATTGCCGTTAATGTGTATGCAACATTGCGTGTTTTTTACCTGTTGTCGAGTGTGAAATAGCATACATATTGTTTTATCTTTGTTAAGACAGAGTTTGTTGCTACAAAACCAATCGTATAATACGTTGATCGCAGTGTTACTGGCAGCTTCTGCATTTTGTAAAGTGTCTCGTGCAATGAGTATGGTGGTGTCATCTGCGTACATATATATAAGTATATCAGAGATAAAATGGAATATGTCATTCGTGTACATACTAAAAAGTAATGGCCCTAGTACGGAACCTTGTGGTACTCCGTGAAATAAAGGTAGGCAACTCGATTTATAGGTTTTAATATTCAAGTTAGTTTTGTGTTTTATTGTCACAAATTGTAGACGTCCGGATAAGTAAGACATAAACCAATTAGCCGCGCTACCTCTAATACCATACTGACACAGTTTCTGTAGCAGTATTGTATGCTCAACACACTCAAAAGCCTTGCTAAAGTCGCAGAATATTGAAATAGGATAATTTTTGTTGTCAACTTCGTTCAGAATATTGTTGTAGAAAGATATTAACGCTGTGATGGTTGATTTGTTTTTTCTAAAGCCATGTTGATTCTGATTTAGAATATTATACTTCTGCAGAAAATGCTACAGACGAACTAACATACAATACTCAAATATTTTCGCAATACTGGAGCTCAAACATATAGGTCTGTAGTTTGTGACGCTATTACTATTTCCCTTTTTATGTACAGGAACAACTGTAGAAAGTTTAAAGCGGTCTGGAAAAATTCCCAACGTGAAGGATAGGTTAACAAGGTAAGTTAATGGCTTTAATAATAAAACTGAAAACTCTTTTAAAATACTTGCAGAGATATCATCTGGTCCACTGGTGTGCTTGTTTTTGATTTTACACATAACTGAGGCTAATTCATTTTCAGTAAATGGGAAAAGGTACATTGTGTGATCATTTGTAGTAATCTTGCTATCAATTGTAACATCAGGGACTGAATTAATTATATCGATTGGAGCTGTATGGAAATAAGTATTAAAAGCCTCAGCTATTACATTAGGATCTTCTATTTTTACTCCATCATCCACTAAGGATATGTTCGCATGTGAGGATCCGCTAGAGGTAAAGGATCTAACAATTCCCCACATTTGTCTGATTTTATTATCTGATGAGCAGATTAAACTATCATAGTATTGCTTTTTGGTGTCACTTACCAGTGTTTTATGTTGCAGCTTGCGTACTTTGTAAACAGGTGTTAATTTGAGGATATCGTTTTTGAAGAATAAACAAATCTTTGAGTGCAGTACTAGATTTAGAAATTTCCTGAGTCATCCAACCACGACCATTTATGGGGGCAGTGTCACTATTCACTTTCGTGGATTTTAATGGGAATGCCATATTGTAATGATATTGCAAAGTGTTCATAAAAGAATTAATTTTATCATCGAAAGATATAGATAGATAAGTATCGCGCCACGTCTCGTTTAACAAGTAATAATAGAATTTTGTTTTATTGTTTACGCTGAAAAAACGCCTATCAACATTTATGGAAACACTAGTTACCGAAAAGAGATTTTTTTTGCTAAAAACCGTGATGTATTTGTGATCTGATAAATACGTATCATCGACAGAAGTAAACAGTTCTGAACTGTAATTAGTGAATACGTTATCAATTAATGATTTAGAGGTACATGTTACTCGGGTATATTCTAATATAATTGAATGTAATCCATAACTTAATAAAAGATTTTTTAGGACACAAGTTTCATAGTTGTCTTTCATAAAATCAATGTTAAAGTCACCACAGAGAAATACAACAGTTTTAGAAGTATGCAAATTATCTAGCAAATTTTCCAATTGCATCAAAAAGCGATTTACGTCTGAAGCAGGAGGACGGTATACATTAACAACAGCATAAGAAACCGAATTGCATGACCAGCGAGCCGCACATATTTCAAAATTTTGTTCTATGGCAAAGCGACTTACATCCAAAATATTAATAGTTAACTTTTTTATCAGCAAAGATACAAGAGCCACCACCTCGAGCATTTAAACGACTAAAATGGGAAATTAATTTGTAATTTGTTAGAGCAATTGAGGCGATTTGATCACATTTCAACCATGTTTCTGTCAAACATACAAAACTAAAAGGAATATCTAGAAGAATGTGTTCTAACATGTTAATTTTGTTGTTGAGACTTTGTATATTTAACAGAAACATGAAAGCTTCGTTATAGCCCTCTTTTTTTTGTAGTTGCTATGCTGGATTATAATTAGTAATATTTTGCGTATGTTTAACCCCATTTATGTATACACTACATTTTTTATCGAATACACAATGATCTGTAGGATACCCCGAATTATTCTACAACAGTTTATGCACTTAGTCTCATTAGAGTCACAATCTTTTAGGGCATGCCCTCCAGCACATCGAGGGCAGACAGTGGGGGAACGACAATCCTTGGCGTAATGTCCGTAGCGACAGCAGTTGTAGCAACGCAGCATGTGGAACGATTCACTCAAAGCGCATCTATTCCAACCAATATAAAGCGACTTGTTTTTCATTATAGTTGCAAATGTAATTGGATCACATTCCATTATTACATTGGTATTATTTTTTGCACTAAAAAGACGAACGATTTTAAATACCGTATTATTATTTTGGGTAATACTATTTTGCTGTAAGATTATTTCTGGTAACTTTGTCTTATCCGCAACATCATCCAGATTTATATTAAAAATTATGATTTTCGGATTTAGTTTCACCGGAACAACGACTTCATAATCTTCTCCAAATTGTGTCTTTAAGTTGGTTTCAAGGCATTTCACATTATCTTCATTATTACATTTAATTACGACGCTACCGTTGTTCTTCTGTACTACTTTGTTAATGGAGACTGACAATGCGGTAGGATTAATTTTACTTTTCAATTCAGTACAAGTAGTTTTCGAAGATTGAGCTGTATTTGTTGGTTTAATTATAAGTACATTATTTGTTGATATATTTTTCTTCAAAACAGAACTGTAGTTTTCTGCCATCTGACGACTACTAGTCGAATTATTTAAGTTTATTTTCCCTTCCAAGAATTCTATTCTTTGTTTTTGCAAATTGTTTACATTCTCCAATTGTTTAATAATTTTATTCAGTAACAAAATTTCATGTTTTAGTGCAGAAACTTCTGTTTTGTCTTCTGTAAAAGTGCTCTCATCAGAGTCGGAATCAGGTAGAGGAACAATTGATATTATGCACGATCTGCACTTCCATAGTTTACGATCTGATAATTTATTGCTCTTAATTAAGGCATCCAAACACTTGGAGTGAATGTAATTGTTATCACAAGAGCAACATTTATGTCCGATGCGCACTAAACTTTCACAGAAATCACAGACTTTTCCCGATTTTTGCTTAGAGTTACTCTCAACACTACCATCATCCGCCATAGCGGAACACGTTGTCTCTGCCTAAGAAAGAACAGTGGCAGAAATTTGAAAGTGAATTTAGATATAGATGGAATTTCCTTAATTGCGTAGGCGCTATAGACGGTAAACATATCATAGTGGATCATTATACTATAATTATATGGGATTTTGTAGCTTAGTTCTTAGCTTAGAGCTGAATGCTCAATGCAAATTTATCCTGGTTGATGTTGGTGCTTATGGCAAAAATAGTGATGGTAGTATCTTTGCAATTTGTAATTTCGGAAAAAGGTTGCGAGAAGGCGAATTGGATCTTCCCGATGATAAAGTATTGCCTGAAACCGATGTGGCTATTCCTCATGTTCTCGTAGGAGACGAAGCGTTTCCTCTGCATTTACACTTAATGAGGCTTTATCCTGGAAACGAACTTTCGAACCGCGAGGACAAGAAAATTTTTAGTTTAAGGCTTAGCAGAACGAGAAACACAAGTGAAGATGCATTTGGTATTTTGACAAAACAATTCCGTGTTTATCAAAGAAGACTGGAATGCAAGCCTAAATATGTTAATAAAATTGTGAAAGCCGCGTATTGTCTCCACAACTTTTTGAAAGCAGACTGTGCTAATTTGTTAGCAGAAATTATATTGAACAAAATAGCGAATTCAAGGAATGGAGCTTTGCAGAACTCAAGATATATTGGTGGTGGGTTTGCTGGGAGCGCGTATTTGTTAAGAGAAAAGTTTAAAAATTACTTTTTATCTTCAGATGGTTCAGTAGAATGGCAACTTCAAGCTATTCAACAAGGAAGACGGTATAATTGAAGCAAACAGCCTGAAAAATAATCATGACAGTTGATTTCTAAATGAATGTCGGTTGTTTGCTGTCAAAATTAATTTACAAACTGTATAAAAAAGTAAAGGTTAATAATAATAATATATAATACTACTAATAATAATAATTATTATTATTATTAGTGTTATTATTAAGCGGTAATATTATTCACTGTAAAAATGTTTGTTAACTACCTGTTGTTTTCAGTTGTATATATTTTTACCCACACAGCACTGAATGATGTTTGAAAGATTTCATTAATATTACATTGTAACAAAATATGTTGCTGTAATCTTACGATATATATTTGTAATATCAATGAATGATTAAATTAATATCGATTTGTCCGCGAATTTTTAAAAAAATGCAATGTTTCTGCAATATTTCTGTAACATAGTTTTAAACATTTCTGCATTATTTCCGATATATTTATGCAGTATGTTTTCAAATTAGCAATATGTTTCTGTCATAGTTTTAAATATGTTTGTATTATAGCTGATATATGTACATATTATGGTAATATTCTTCTTCTTCTTATTATTATTATTGGCCTCGGTATTACACCATTAGCCACTTTAAAAAAAATTAAAATCTTGACAACCCGAACGGACGGCAGGATGGGAATCAGACATATTTCACACCTGGGGCCGATCGGGTGACTAAACACAGAGGGAGGCCAGGCCAACGGAAAAAAGGATCACCCACAAGCGGATAAAAACAGAGGAACCCAACTAAATATTGACATGAATGCTGCATATGTATTTATATATTCTATAATTCGGCATCACTCCTGACCTGCCAAAATGGCATGCATAACACGCCTTGGTGTTATCAGGTGACATATATGCCTGTAAATCGAGGAGGCTGAATGGAATGTTCGGGATCCAAGCCTAGACTCGAAAATCCAAATGCGTAGCCAAGTTAGAGGTTGAAATCGTCGACATCCGTCATTGTGAACCACTCACAACTGGAACCTATGTTCCACACTGGCATCTGGACTATCTGTGCTAATGTATCTTGTCCATGTGAAAGATCGGTAGCAATATTGAAACCTTTCTTCGAATTCATAGACTGCACAAGTTGAGTAAAGATCCGAAATTCAGCATCCGTCCACATCAGGGCGGGTCTCTCATTCCGAACCGTTATCCAGGAATCGTAGCTTCGTTGGGTGATTCTAACCATTCGGAGCTGCACAGCAGGTGGGACCGTAGGACCAGCGAATTCTTCCCCATTCTAGCATTGGTAATTCAGCAAGCGCTCGGGCAACAGTATGAACGTCGCCGTCATAGGGCACACCATCCCGTAAAAGGCGTAGTAGTGGTACTAATTGCCTTGGAGAGTATGTTATTGCACCAGATGCATTCTGATAGTTTGCATCTTGTAACACAGCTAACACTGGGGTGACTATCTGAGCACGATCAGTGCAGTTGCCAATACATTCTAGCATTATCCGTGAGTTTTTCAGTGTTATACAGCTTTTTAGAGGGCAAGTCCTCATCTGGCTTATAAATATGCGCGCGCTGCGCATAGCAAGTCTTCACTTCTGACAAGATGACCATACCCTTTTTGAAAATATCCTTATTCTCGGGGGTGTTGAGCTGACCAAAAGGTCTAGTTCCGATTGCTTCCATAGTATCCCAAACACGATCCACAAATTCTGGGACGTGACGGAAATCAATGGGTACATTAACGGGGTGGTTATCTTTAGCAATTGGAAGGGAGGAGACAGCAGTTGGGCCAGTAATCTTCAAACGGGCAAAGAGGCCAGCCATAATATCAGCGTCAGCTTCGACATTCTTCGCTCTGCCATAATATCCTGACGACGTTGTTTTACTCCTTTTCTGGCGTGCCTCTTCTTAGTTGAAGGTTCCTTCCCGACAGAGTCGGTAGTATTATTGGAATCTAATTTGTCCATAGTATGATTGATTCGTTACAGACTTAATCAGTCGTCAAAATCGGATTATGGTAATATAATATCCACTATTTTGGTTTGTGTCATGTGGAACATGTTCGAGGCTGTTTTCGCTGCTACTACGTTACTCACAGACAATAACTTGAAAACAGCAAAAACAACCCTGAACATGTTCCACCTGACACAAGCCAAAATAGTAGGCATCACATTACCATAACTTTCGCGAATTTATAAACAGGATTTTATTTTAGATTTTATAATAATTATTAGTGCAGTCATACAATGAAAAATATATCCCCATTTATGATCCGCGGCTCACTAGCTTAAAGTGATAAAATAAAGTAAAATGTTTTTCAGTTCTTATTGAAATTTTGAAGATTCATTTTATAAATTAATAAATAAAACACATTATATCAGTGAAATACGTTACAATGAATACTCACTCCTATTCTTTGCCTAAACGCAGAGTAGCTTACGTAAGCCATGCAGATACTTTTCTGTGATTGAGGCTTATGCTGGCTCACTGTATCTAAGATTAATTTATATGAACGCGACTCTTTGAATGCCTTTTTTTCTGTTTTCCTTTTAAGCTAAACATTACAGCTATTTCATTCGAAATCATTCTTTTTAAAATATGTGGTAATTGAATGCAAATCTGACTCACCTATTCCTTTAAAAGGACCCTAGTTAAATAGGATAGTAATGAAAAATATATATAATATTTCTACACAAATAAATAAAGGAAAATAAATCTCTATAAAAAATACTGGTAATAATGAATTTTTGGCAGGAGACTTGTCACGTATTAAGCTGTAACGAATGAAATACTTTTTTCAACATGTTCTTTTTGTTATAATACCAGCTAATTTATTATGTAATTATGTTATTAGCATACTTACGATCATATAAATTTGGATATATTGTCTCACGGTCCATTACTTCCAATCTACGTTTAAATTCTGGATATCTACAAAAAATCACCACTTATGTTCGCACATCAGACGAAAATAAGTGGAATCAACACGTGTCGCACACAAATGACACCATGTGGAAACAACATGAAAAAGGATGCGCAAGAACCAACATTGTAACCGACCTCAACACGGCTACCAATACAAGAAAGCGTTTTCGAAAGAAGAATTTTCGCACTAGCGCTGCAGGTGACAGGACTTTGAACTATTAATACGGAACCGCACCTGTAATAAAAGATAACACAGCGTGGCTTACATGACAACTGTCAAAAAGCCTACGCCAAATGCGTCCATGATTCATCTAAATTAGTTACCGTAACCAGTGGCTTTCAGCGCTTTTGACCACCCATATCTCGAAAACGGTTGAGAATTGGACCTATGCTGACTGGAAGTGTTTTGCTAATTTTGATACAAGGAATAACCCTATGAAGTTATGCAACTCAACGGGGAGACATCCTGTATAATAGTGAGAAAAAGCGTTTATCTTAGTCTTTAGAAAATGCATTAAAATACTTAAAACTAACACTTTAAAATATGTACAGAGCGTCACATAACACTGTAAACACTGTGGTTATCCAACACTTGTCGTTAATTATAACATAAAAACTTTAGATGTTTCTTTTTTTTTTCATATTTCCAACTACAACACCAAATATTAGTAGGGGGAGTACTTCTTCAAACTAAAAATACAGAACAATCTACTATAAGTGAATGCAAGCAATACGCAAACAACCGACTAGATCGTCACTTTACTATGAGTAGAAGGTGGCTACCCAGTGGTCTAGCTTTTCTTAGGGAGAATTTCAAGACGATGATAAAAAGTTTTATCAATATTTCGGGATGTCCATGTACCAATTTAACTATTTACTAAATAAAATTGCAAAACGCATTGAAAAAACAAAATACAACTGTTACGGGGTTCGCTCGCTCTCAAGCGTAAAGGTCTTGGATCGAAATAATTTAGTTCAACACACAAAATTTTGGAGGACACTATATATTTGATAACACAAATAAAAAACATTCAAGATAAAAAAAAAATAAATAAATACAATGAATTACAATAAACAACTCTTAACATGGGTTACGATGATACGATAACTTGCGTACTTAAATACTAAATTAAACTATTACTTATGATTTAATTTCGAAATATAGAGGTTAAGTTTAAATATCTAGATTACTAATATTGGCCGGGAGGTTTGTATTGTGTGATAGGATTTTAGAAAAAAACAATAAAATAAAATAATGAAATATTAAATTTTGGTGCAAAGGAAAGAGAATAATAAAATTAAAAATTAAATTCGACTTAGCTGGTAGATGTATTGGAGGGTCGGTGTAATTGCGTAAGTGAAAGTGATTTGAGCGCATTACGCTGATGTCAAGGCGTGGTCCCCTTTCGGATTCAACGATCTGGATTTGCTCTCCCAAATTACGGTACTTCGCTCACCCTCGAGGTTCAATTCTAAGCCAAAATTACACTAGTAGTTGTGGTAGATCGTAGATAATAGATAATAGGTCCTAAGATAGGATCGAATTACTAAACTGATAAAATTAACAAGAGAAGAAGTCCGCTTACCAGTGATCTAAGATGACGCTATTAACAAAATGAAATGCCGGCTGACGTTGCTGTTTCAAAACCCTTTTCAGGAATATCGATGCAAAGGGCACAAATCTCCTGGCAGTCCCAGGGTAAAACGAACAAAAATGCACTCGATACTAGAAGTTTCTCGCGCGACAAAATCCCACAACGTGGTAACATAAATTTAATTGCACGGAGCAACTTGAACAGCGCGTCCAAGATGGTGTGTGTCTGTGCGTCTCTCTCTGCCTTAAGCAAGAGGGCGGAAGTCGGAAAATACAACGTGAATCAAAATAAGTCGCTGACAAACTTGATAATGCGAAGTAATTTACACAAAAGAAACGGTTTTAATGAATGAAACTAATAATTGAAGAATGAAAAGCAAATTTAACTGACAATAAATTACTAATTAATTTGGAAGTAAATAACGAAAATGAGATATTAAATTTTGCTATCGCGGTAAGATCTGGGGGAGGACACTTAATGCTCTACTTTTTCGACAAGGTTGCGCGCCACTACTCCGCACACCGAACTACAACTAATCTGGCGGTATATTCAAATGGGTTATTTTATGTACTTGTAATATTTAAAAATTTTGTTTAGGTATATACCAAATATTTCATAACTGTAATAGTACAGTTTGTAATAACTATACTATTACAATCATGAAATATTTGGTATATACACATACATGATAAAATGAGCACATAAATTAAACACCAAAATAATACACAAAAAAACTTTATTTATAAAACAAGTTACAATAAGTTTTAAAAAAATAGTATCAAAAGAAAGTATTATCCAATCTTTTTAGTTATAAAAAGTGGTAATTTTAAAACTAAGCTGTCCCAAAGAAAAAACTAAATAAAAACATAATTCAATAGCTATTGCCATAATCATAGTAAAATAATAAATCATTCTTTTTTTGATAAAATATTATTGATGTTCTTACAATACTTATGTATGAACATTCGTAAAAACTGTTTAGTGATTTTCTTCTCAAGAATATCAAAATGATTACACTCAGTAAATGAGAATTTAATATTTTGTGATACTATACGACACAGTTTTGACAATAAAAATCTCCGGTGCAGAATTTGTGAAATGATATTGTCGCAAATTTGATGAAGTTGAGCAAGAATACAGATAAAAGAATTGCTGAAATGCTGCACATTTGCAACACAAATATCGCACTCTTTATGCTCCGGAAGGACTTCTTTAAATATAAATTTACACAGGTGACTCAACGCCACCTCTTCTATAGTAGTCAGCTGCATTTCGCTTGTTGATATCACAATATCTACAGCCACATTCTCTTCAGATCTTTTACCAAGCTTTAGATATAAGAATTGTTTTAAATTGGTTAGTAATCCTTTGCAATTGTCCGGTTGGCAATTGGATTTGCTAGAATGTGCTTGCACAAAATTCCTAATTAATAAAGATTTAAAATAAGGTGTGAATGAAGCACATGTTGGATTTACATATCGCACCCCTTGCTGGCGCATCTGCCCAAAAAAGTTTTCTATGGGATCCTGATGAAATGATCTTGTGGGAAAGCTTTCAAATTCACATTTCGTAAGTAAAGTATCCTAAACTTTATAAAACCCTCAATGGTAAAAATAAAACGCTTTAATACCTGTGGGTGCGTTTAAATTTCATAGTTTTCAACACTTCAATTGCATTGCGCCACATATATTTATGGCGCGACCTTTGGGCCACAGCCCTACGTAATATTTTACCGGTTTTTTTCTGTAGATACGTCGGCATTCATACTGTCGAATAACTCATCCAGAAAGCTACATGTCAGCTGCGTCCTCCGCATCTTCGGTCATCTTCAATTGCCCGTCACGACTTTCACATCTCGTGCGAGCCATGAGTTCCATTGTGGAAGCAACATTTTTACTAAAAACCTGCGTACACATCGATACTTTCATTTTTTTTAGTTTAGATGGTAACACGTGCATTTCGGTCAGTTTCGGCATATTCCGTACCTTTCCAGAAAGATCAATATAATATGCGTCCTGTATATGCGACCATTTTGCAACTTTATCTATTCTGTCTTGTTGATATTTTAAGTCTTTAGTTAATAAATTATTTCTTAAGCTTTTTAGCAGATGAGGAGGGTCATATAATGGAATGACAACATTCTCATCTATAAGGATAATATCCTCTACAATAGCTTTACCTTGTCGAAGGGCATTACACCTGCTTTCTTCAACCATCATATTGATAGCTTTAACATTGGTTGTACCCTGGTCGCATACACAGGCTATTATTTTAAATTTTATTGCAACTGCCTTCCTGAAGATAGTTTTAAATGTTTTAACAATATTTTCGGCAGGAGTTGTTGCTTTACAAAAGCTATAAGCAATAGGTTGCTTCCACGAACTAAATACTCCACGTAGCATAAAGACCATTACGTGTGTAGCTATTTCCGGCTTCCGCACGTTACCATCATCCGCAAAACCTTCCACGATGTCCAGTTTTGCAGAATATTCAAGATGTGGAGTGAGTTGACATTTCATCAAATATGAATGTGCAAATACGCTCTTTCGCCAACATATTTTTGGTTCTGCTTGCCAACGCTTTGAATACAGATTCCAAAACACCTGGTCTAACAGGGACTCTCGTTAAAAAGCGACCTAAAGTACGTTTACATGGTAAAACAAACAATTGTGATAGGAATTTATAACATGTAGGACTCTGTTTGAGAAGTGCAGTGGCCAAGACTTTGTCTGTGTCACTAAACCTTCTGAGGTTACACAAAATTTCGCTGTTTTTAATTTGGTTTCTGTAAAAACTTTGCATGAGCGGTGATAAGCTTTCCATTGCTTGACTTTGTTGTAAGGCCAGTTTCAAACGTTTTCCGTATCCAAGGCTTCTGTTTTTGTGGTACTGGATCTTCCGCTTAAAATTTCTTAATTGATTTCTACAACCACTACAATACAACAACATGAGTCATGAAAGAGTGCATAAAGCTTTGTCCGACTGTGCATAAACATGCGTTAAGTAAAACTGAAGACGTCAAACTCCGGAGATATTTAAAAAAAAAATGAGACTTTAAAATATTTGCATGTTGGTCTAGCCATATCCTTCCGACCGTTTATGATAAGAAACACATCGAAATCCCTCAACAACATTAGATTTTGTTGTTGTTGGTTTGACTCAACGCAGTTTAAGCGCAGGTAAATGAGGTGTTATAAATAAATTATTCACAATTCAAAGCTACATCGATAATGTAGCTTTGTAATTGCATACAGCGCACCATCGACAGCACTATAATAAAATTTACTACGTGATTACAATAACCAATGGGAAATTTGACGAAGTTTCTCCGATTGTGTCTACCCCCAGGGTAAGATAGGTTGTGACGACCAAGGAGTTCGCAACCTCACTGCTAGATGGCGTTGCAGGGTCTGATTCTTAAATTAAATTAAAATAAAAATCTTTAAGTAAAATCTATAAATGAAGTGATCGCAATCCAACGGCAACACAACTTTTAGGGAAGCAATATCACATAAAAAAGCTATCTGTATATTTAAGGTAATTTATACACTTATGGACAAAAAAATAAATACATCCGTCCACTGAACACATAATTAGCAAAAACAAGAACGTATGATGTTAATTATGAAATGAGCTCTTTCTCGTGTAATTACTATACATACACACATATATGTAAGTACTTTGGAAATGTAAATATCGAAAAACTCTATTAATTGCAAAAGAAATTAACAAAGCTGTAAATCTAATTAAGCATTATTTATTAAAAACAAAAAGTACTGAGATATTTGTAGAAAAATGTCTCAAAATGTCACAAATTAAAGTCATAAATCAATAATTTACTGGATACCCATTATTTTGTATGACAGCTGTACACCGTTTCGGCATAGATTCAATTAAACGTTGGCATAGTTGAATTGGTATAGTGTTCCAACTTTCCTGCACAGTCTCCCGTAACTCGTCTGTATTCTGTCTTTCACCATTTTCACAAGATTCTCGATCGGATTAAGATTGAGAGACTGTGCAGGCCAAGACAAAACGTTAATATTATGCTTATTTAACCATGTTTTCGTACATTTTGCCGTAAGCTTCGGATCATTGTCATGTTGGTAACTCCAATGCAGAGGCATATTCCACTCCGCATACGGTAACATTACGGTCTCTAAAATGTCAATATATGACTTCCGTCATAATTCCTTCTATGAGATGAATGGGTTCAACGCCATGCCAGGAAAAAGAACCCCACACTAAAATTTTTCCACCGCCATATTTTAGTTTTTTTTTTTGTATAGTGCGGTAGGTATGCTGTGTTAGGTGGTCGTCTAACAGCGATTCTCCCATCATTTCCAAATAACAGAAATTTTGATTCATCACTAAATAACACGTTTCGCCATTTTTTAATGCCTTCTCCTCCGGTCCAATCTCAATGTTCACTCGCAAAAGATAATTTGTTTTTCAAATGTCTCTTTTGCAATAGTGACACTTTTCTTGGCCATCTACTTCTAAGATTAAATTCTACCAATCGTTTTCTGATAAGTCTAGATGAAATATATGCATCAATTTCTGTCAAAATCTTAGAAGCTGAAGCAAATGGATCTTTTTTAATTGCTAATAATATGCGACGATTCATTTGGGTGCTCGTTTTTCTCGGTCGACCTCTTTTCTGCTCGTTTTTCATACTTCAAGCACCATAGCTACTGAACATTCTACTGTACGGGCAATTGTTCTGTAAGAGGTACTTCCTTTTGGCATTAATTTTATTATAATAGCGCTAATTTCACTGGTACAGTGTCTATTTCGGCCCATTTCTTTATACTAACTGCGAAAATATACGTTAAC
>RXPK01000260.1:3364-64224 GCA_004143645.1 Protaetia brevitarsis
TTTCAGTCTTACTAGGGCCCATAAATCATTAAAATATCACATTCTCAAAACCATATGTTCCCGTTGACGTCCCATTTCCTTGTTTGTTATGATTACTTTCTTATCCGTTCAGCGTATTGTTTTTCCATGAACGAGAAGGTGTTTAAAAATGACACGCGCCCATCCGTCTCGGAATGCTGGAACCGTTAATACCGTTTTTTTTTCCTCATGGCGTTTCTAACCATCCGTGATAATTAACGTCATACAAGTAATCCATTAGAGCGGTGATCGTTTTACCAAGAGCAACAGCGAATCTGTTTATGTTAGCGCGAAAAGCGCGAAGTAAAATATCTTAAGTGGTACTAATTCGTGTGACTATTTATGGATCGATGTTTGTACGACTGGCACACAAAAATACGTAATATAAGGAGAAGGATGGCGAAATCAAACAGATCGTTAAAGACGATAATTCTCGATAATTAGTGGGATATTGTAATTCGATAACGTGAAGACCACTGCGGCCTGTTAGTTGATGGTAAAATGTGTTCCAATATGTGTAGTTCTATCTCTAGTATATGAATGGCACCATAAGTAACTATTATATTAGGAAGCATATGGCATGGAATAATTGCCGGAAGGTATGACCAAGGAATATATATCATGGAAAATATTATTAAATTTACAAATAATGTTGTGATTGTATTTGTTAATTTCTGTTCAATTTCATACCAGTTTCAAAACAGGTACACTTCTCACAGGAAAAATCGGGACACCAGCAATCGTGAATTTCAAAATTTCTGGGGTGTAAATGCAGCTTTTAGAGGATATATGCACTTATCAAAGCCATAAATCACTTTTTTGTGTGTATTATTGCGATCAAAGGTAAAGATTAAAAATTTAAACAGAAATATATATGTATATAGAGAGAAAAAGGTTTATACATTAAATAAACACATTGGAATTTCGGTAGCGGTGTTTCCTTAGAAATACCGAATACGGAAATATTAATGCAAAAAAATACATAACAAACAAAAGGCCTCTTGAGTAGACACATTTATGTATTTAATTTGTTTGATGTTATGTAGAGATAACTCTTTTTTTAAGAAAACATAGGGCGATGGGATTTTAGTGATTTTAGTTACTTAGTTTGATTTATGCTCCCGAGTATTGCTTTAGCAATAGACAATATCTCAATCAGCCTCCTGAGTTTTTGAACAATGTGATTTTCACATTGATTATTACACTATTATTGATGTATTCATTATTGTTGTTGTTTAGTATTCTTAAATATTGTATTACCACGAAATATTTTTCTATGTTTAAAAAAATTACCAAAAACAGTTTAAGATCATTTATAACATTTTTACAGCAATTAATTTCGCAAAGAAATTATTTATTTTATTAACCCTCCGTTTATTGTATTTTTAAGAAATATATCTTAACTATCGCCTGTGTAATCCAATGTCGTTCTATTTTATTGAAATATAGCTAGCACTTTTAGTCTGTAACACAGCTTCAGGCACTAGCAACGAAAAAGTATTAAATGTATCAAATTCAAAAATAAATATTTTAGCACTAACTGAGATTGACGAACAATATGCTTTCTTACAATGTTTGTTATGTATTATAAATCCAATAATATTTTAAATAATTGTTAATAAACCTGTCCTTTTGTAAAGAGACCCAGTGTTGGCCATATCTCAAGAAAATAGATCAACAACGTCAGATTACACAGGCGATAGCTAAAATATATTTCCTGAGAATACAATAAACGGAGGGTTCATAAAATAAATAATTTCTTAGCGAACTTAATTGCTTTATTTAAGAATTTTATAGATAATCTTAAACCTGGTTTTGGTATTTTTTTATAGATAGAAGGAAACTTTATAGTAATACAATATTTAAGAATATTAAACAGTAGTAATTAATGCATCAATAATAGTGTAGTCAATAAAATTTGTGAAAATCACATTATCCCAAGACTGAGGAGGCTGACTGACATATTGTCTATTGCTAAACTAATACTCGCGAGCATAAATCGAAGTAAGTAACTAATATCAAAGCAGCACTAACAAGTAACATAATATTAAATAATAAAATTCCATCACTACATGTTTTCTTAAAAAATAATTATCTCTACATAACATCAAACAAGTTAAATACATATCTGTTTCTAAATGAAGCCGTCTATTCAAGAATTCTTTTTGTTGTTACGTATTTTTTTTTCATTGGTATTTCTAAAGGAAACGCCGCCACCGAAACTCCGATTTGTTTATTCTATACATAAACCTTTTTTTCTCTATATATTTATTTTTCTGTTTAAATTTCTAGTCGTTACCTTTGATCGCAGTAATATACATAATTAAGTGATTTATGGCTATGATAAGTGAATACGTCCTCCGAAAGTTGCATTTACAATCAAGAAATTTTAAAATTCTGAATTGCTGGTGTCCCGATTTTTCCTGTGAGAAGTGTATGTCTACAACTGAAGTCCCTTCCATTTCCAGTCGCCCAGACTGCAATCGACAGCTCGCAACTTTTCACCCGGTATTATTATCACGCAAGATACTGTTGCTTTCTAAAGCCCCGTCCACATTATGCCGAAAAAAGCCGGGCGGCTTCTAGCAACCTAGGCCATGCGGCTCTTGACGGCATAATGTGGATGTGACCCTTGGCAGATGCCGATCGGCTTTTCTTGCCGTGATTTGCCGATCGGCTTGCCAACTGAAATCACTCATCTGTCGGTACGCTGAAAAAAAAATCCGCGTGGCCTGGGTAAGTGGGGACATGCCTACAGGCCGTATGCGGCTTTATTTGCTATTTAGACTAAGGGCAAACATGAAGTGGATAAACTCGAAAGCACCGTCTGCGCCGGGAGCGATGTTTTTCTTTACTAATTATTATAAAAGCAACATTGTGCCACTGAATTTTGTGCCAACCGCTGAGGATATTATATACCAGATTTGGGGGAATCGTGCCGAAAATGGCGCGTAGATACAAAATACGTTTTTTAACTATATGAAACAGTTTTTGTATTTTGTGGGAAGAACACAGAAGAAATATTTTGAGAATTTAATATATAAAAAGCCAATTAATGTTATTGATGATTAATGAAACCTAATTTTGACCTTACAACTATACAATACAGCGTAAAAACTTAAATCTTTGTGCAGAATTAACAAAAACTTGTCAAAATATGGCAAGACTTTCACAAGCACTTGTTAAATGAGAAAATAAATCTTCGAAATGGCAGTCATCACTCCGTTGTTGTGGTTTGAGGTTAAAGCGCGCAAATAACAAATACTCAGTTTGGGCAACAAACAAATTCATATTATTTTCCCTACCTATTCTTAAAATTTATACTTGCTTTTATAAATTGTCACCTTCAGTTAAAAAAAGGAGTGATCTAAAGAAAATTTGACCAGGATGATTAGTGGTGTGCCAACCTACGTTTAGTTATGTGAACTATCGCGCCTCTGAATGCCATAAATAATCTAACTGAATGCCGAAAATTGCCGATGCAGATGTGGACGTTTTGAAGCCGCTCGGCTTTTGTTGTTTGGCATTGCCGAGCGGCTTAGGCCTCCGGAAGGCGTCCGGCTTTTTCCGGCATAGTGTAGACGCGGCTAAACATTTTTTCTTTCGGTATGTAAAGTTTTTCGTTTAATTTAGTTTATATTTTATACATTTTTCTGTAAGTTGTTGGTATTTTGGGTTTCTCTGTTTAGTTGAATGCGTATGCATAAATTATTCTGTTGTATATTATTAGATTTAGGTATTACTTATTATTATTATTTATCTCCACAGATTTCTTTACGTTGGAAGATTTTTGAATTCTTTACTTTAGTCCGTTTGTAGTTGTTGATAATCTTGAATGTTTCAAAATGGCTTCTGATTCTAATCGATCGGACCGTGATCGAAAATCCTGCAGATTATTCTAAAGTTGATGTGAATTCACTAAATCAAATATTTTTGATCTCCGTTTCCGAACGTTGATATCACAATCGTAACAATCTAATTGTACTTTTTGAACACCCCTAATGTTATACTAATAATTAATAACGCATCTAGCATCTATTAGGTACTTACCAAATTTTTTACTAACTATGGTAAACTAATCGATTAACATTTGTTCCACGTTTGCATCAATTATTCTTATAATTGAAATTACACAAGCAGGAATGCAGACAATGCAATTGAATTTGAATGCATAACAAGAATGTATTAATAAACATGTGCCGGTAATTTTACACGGCAAAACAACGCCGTCTATTGGTCGGTTTCATCGGTGAAGTTCGACGATGAATAAAACAAGGGGTGAGCAACGCGCTATAAAAATGTATTGTTGCGTTGAATACTTGATAATATTGCAGGCAATAACACTATTATCTGTATAATCCACGCTATTATACAGGATTTCAGCAATAGAGCATATTAATATTTATTTCCATTGAACATACACGGTAAAATTCTGATTGTATCTCTTATTATACATATTTTAAAATTCGATTTCACTATTAATAAACAAGACATTATCCTTTCGACAATAATTATTTTACTAATTAATACAAAGGGATTTATAATCTAATTTCTACAATCTATTTTTCTCAGTGTAAGTTTACTATTTTAAGGATGGTTTATCTCTCTTTGAAGTGCAAACGGTGATACTTTCGCATACCATTTCCAACTCATCCTATACGTAGTTTTGCATCGGAGTCCAGTTAATGGGATTCCAGCAGTTTACGGTTAGTTTTATTTTTTACCATTCGATGAAAGGTGAAAAGCGTTTAATTAAAACGGTTTGCATGTTCGCGGAGCAGTTAAAATTTTAAATACGCTATCGTCGTGGACGTGCGATTTGCATCTGACTCGTGGAAACGTTTCCCGAGATTATCACACACCTCTTCGCAACGCCGAAACAGAAAAAACATGCAACGACCGCTGTGTGCGGATTTTATACCGCGACCGAATAAACGATCTCGGGGCTTAAGCGCCGATGACAAACGAGAATCGGAATTTCACACGAAAATATAACCGTGGTAATGTCGAGAAAACCATGTGCATGCGTTCGGATTGCAAATTAATGCACGGACTAAATAAATGTGATGATGTCGGGGATTAAAGCGGAATGCATTACTGCACATTCATTTTGATGCGGTTAAAAGAATATATTAGGTATCTGCGAAATGTCAAGTGCTAAAACTTCCTATATATATTTTATTTTTATTGCATTCAACTCGAATGTATGAATGTGAATAAATCATTGCAGATAACATACGCCGACTTAGTGCACAATAATAACATGCAAATGACCTGTTTTCCATCTTAATGCTCATGATGTTACTCACTGGCATTCTAGTCGCAAATGAGTAACATTTACGTACATTTAAATTCAGCTCATAAAGTATGAAACAAATATAACATAATAAAATTGCTAACACTTAAGACTTGATCATATCACACAAAATAATTCGCGGATAGGAATAAAGGTCTTAAGGCGAATGTGAACATCCAAGTGTGCGACAGAGATAAATATATCGGAAAAGTACTCCGCGCTTTTTGGGAAAACGATACGACCGATTTTTAAATTGTAAACTGTACTTGTCTTAAAATAATGTTTGCAATTGCGCCAACGTTTTATTTTTTTTAATTTCGATGTATTTAAATTTTTAAATGTATAAGTTTGTTATTAAAAACAATTTCTAAAATGGGCTCAACGGAGCATTTGAACACCAATTTCTTAATAACAATTTTTTTTTTAATTTTTGAATTTGGACTAATAATAACGCCGGAAACAGAAATATTCATTTTCTTTCTTTTCATCAAATGCCGACAGGCCGCCAGCTTCTATCGTAACCTAATGCACAGACCGATATTTGTTTTGAAGACATATAGATGGTCTACTATGGAATCACGTGAGGAATAAATATAAGGATATTTAATGTAGCTTTCAATAGTGTCTTTTTGTGTATTTTACACAACCCAACCTACTTCCTACCTATGTTTTAAATAAGTGCGAAATTCATAACATGTGTAAATGTTAATAATAGATAATGCATCTACTTTTTATTAACGAGTCATAATTATAATTATAAATCATAAATTCAATAATGTCTTTGATGCCAATTGTATTACGCATCAGAACATCAATAAAATGCAAATAAAAAAAATGCACACAGCAATTTTTCGACTGGGTATTTTGTAATTTGTAATTTATAGGTACATTTTACGTACCTATAAATTACAATTTCTTTTATATCTGCTTAGATTACATGTCTAGTATCATTGTCATTTATTATTTATTTATTGACCGCCCTAGAATTATTTTTGGATTTTGGCGCACTGAAATACGCAATGACAAAGTAATAAAATGCCCAGCTAAGTAGATACGGTACTTACATTTTGTGCAATGGAATATTAAATCTTAGAAGAAGCCTTTTTCCTTTCGCGCTAATATTAAGATGCTTTTTCCTCTTTGACGAGTATCTTCTATCCATTTTTAGGTAATGCGCTTTGCTACTTGTAAGAATAAATATTATTCGTGCAATAACTGCAGTGCTAAGTCAGTTCCAGAGAAAAACTTTTGAGGTACTTGACCACAGGTTTGCGATGTCTCTCTCTCTCTCTATGTGTGTGTGTGTGTGTATTGAGTGAGGTTTATATGTTTGTCACAGTGTATGGCATCCTGACTCGTTTACCACAAGTTACTCTATAGGAAGTTGTATTGTAAAATCATAGATACAGATATAATATAACACTCAATGAAACGTAACGAATACTCTAGACAATCTTAGCAATTAATTTTGGGAACATGAAATATAGAAAGCAAACAATTCATTCAAAAAGACAAAAGGTATCTCTCTTTTCGATCTGACTATAGCTTGAGGTTTATTCCTGCAATCACGTGTTCTACAAATGCTCTTCACATTTGTGCATACCTCGAGATAATTCAATTCTCGGAAAGCAGCAGTTACTCAATTTACAAAATAAGTCACTGATTCCACTGATTCATAGTACTAATTATATTATCAGTGCTATAATTATTTATTTCTGAATTAATAGTTTTCTTTGTAGCCTAGTCAAATAAAATTACTGATAATATCTTATTGATTTGTATTCTAATTTTGATTTTTCTAAAAAAACATGTGAAATAGTGTTACTCTATACATTCAAGTTCATATGACAGACTAACTAATATTTTGAAAAGATCTGAGTACTCGAACCGGTATCATTTCTGTAGCGCACTCAATTCGACGCTTGTGCCTACCTAGTTTATGGTTTGTTCCATGTTCAGCGGACGAGATCAAAGAGAAACGCAATAACCCTCTTTCGGACGCTATTTGCTATCAGAAAGAAATGAAAAAAAAATGATTTAATATTAGTAAGTACCGCTGAACCATTGCCCTGGACCACTTTTTTATTGTTCCTTTTTGGAAGCCAAATAGAACCAAACAAAAAATTTAAAAAAAGAAAATTAAAAAAATAAAACGTTGACGCAATTTTAAATACTGTTTTCAAAACAATCTCTTTATCAAATTTAAAATATTTTTATTGGTATGTCTAAAAACAACGGAAAAAAAATCCGTGCCATCTATTGGCAGAGAATCTCATTAAAAGGCCATCCAGATTCGCCTTAAGTCTTTCCACAAATTTGCCGGTTTGTATCAATCCAGTGTTCTTTGTATTCCTCTTTGATCCAACTCTATACCTGCTTTCGTGTAGAATATAGATATGCTTATTTCTATGAGCCCTCCGATTAATTTTTGTTGCACAATGCAATATTGCGTATGTCTCTGTTTGAAAGATGGTGGCATATTTTCCTAGTGGATGGGTGATCATTGTGTTCCATACCTCCATACCTCCATACCTGTTTCTGTTGGTGGATTGATTCCAGCTTATGCGAATCGTAATTTCCTGCTGGAAATTTCTGTTAAAAGGATATTTCGAATTCATGTCGTCTCATTTCATTCCCAAAAGGTTACCTTCCACACGATGGACGATATTTTCAATCCTGCACATCTGCTGTTCGATAGTTATTGCAATCTGAGATGTCTCATTCATGACTCACCCATTATCACCAAATTGAAAGAAGGGTAGTCTAGGTGGCATTCTATTGCTGATGTAGCAGTAGCCCCTGTTATTCCTCCCAAACACCCACGCCTCATCATCTAAGTTCAGTTATAGCAACTTGCTGCTGTATCTTTCTCCACCACACTAGAAATACATAAGTGTTAGTGAGTCCGACCAACATGATGTACATATATCTATGTTTTTTCATGGCTTCTTCTACGCAACATGTGCGTTTCTCCGTCCTGGATTGAATCCTCTGAAGAGTCAAAGATGATAAAATGATATTTAACTTCTTCTGACTACCGAGATTTAGAGGTTCTAAGCCATCTAAGTTCCTCTTCCTCTGCTTAAGTTTACTAATGCATTTGTAATTGTGCTGGCGGAGTCATTTTGGAATAAATAATTTTACAGAACGATTAATACGATAAAATTTTTATATTTTACTCGAAACATTCTCTCTTTTCTTCTAAATATGTAATTTACACATGTACAATTTCAATCACCTACTTGCTTCTATAATAAAAGTGAAGTATGTAACTTTAAATATTACATTAAGGTTTGCTCGTAAAACATCAAGGTAAAACGTATAAAAACATAATCTACCATCTGCTACCAATAAAATCCTATAAAATACGTAAGATCTCTTGTACTAGACACTCACTTTACATCCGCGTATTTTATTTAAGAACCAAAAAAAAAAAAATTTATGGAAAAACACCGTATTTACTTAAAGGAACAAAAAGAAAGTAGAGCATCATTCGTAAACGTTTCAGTAGGTGTAGCGTCTTAGTAAACAGTAAGATATAATTTGAAATACTTAATTACGGAAAAGCTTTTATAACATAAATTAACGCAAGAACACTGCTTTCTGCTCCAAGAAAATATCAATGAAGACGTAACATATTTGACACTGTCTTGGGTTCGACGACAAAATACAAGGTTTTATGTAAATAGTGCGTCGAGGCGTGATGAGATGTCTTTAAAAATAAAGTTTTGTTGACATAAGATTTCCGAAGTTTTGAAAACAAAGCTTTTTACGCCGTCTTGTTTTGGATGGCGGCCAAGACTTTTCACTAAACAGGTGTGCTTACGTTTACATACGTATGTGAAAGGTAAGTGTGGGCGTATGTTTATTTGGGTATTACTGGCGAGCATACAGATTATATTTATACATATGTGCGTGTAAATGTTTGTTTTCTTCTAAAGGAGAAGCGAAACCCGTGACTCTGCACTGTCAACAATTAAAAACACACTATTACAAAATTTAAAAAAAGGATATTTATTGATATCAAAAATGCTTATAATTATAGATAATATACACTGACCAGCAAAACGTAACCGACCAGCTTTGATATCTATTAGAGTCCTAAAAAATTCAGGTTTTTTTTTATCGCGGTTCGTTAAGGGGCTGCAGAGGGCCTGCTCTATTATTTTTAATAAAATAGCGTTTATTACGTATTAAAATAATGTTTTAAATATTGGCAATATACTAAAATAAAGCAATTTTGCCAAAAAATAAATAGTAGATTTATTCATTACTTCATTTCCAATAATTTTTTTACTGTACTCACTATAAAGGCAAGTGCGAAGCCTAGCCACAAATTTGGCTCTGCGCCGATGATTAATACCATCGCTGAAATCAATACGTCCCCGTAAGTGCATGTACAATCGGAGGCTTGCCTCCTAGGTGAGATCGTATGAGATTGGCATATTATCGTGCGTTATCGGTCGTAAAACGTTGGCACACATCTACTCATGCGACTACCATTACAAATAACTTAAGAAGTTTTGCTAGGTTATACACAGAAAATGTATAAAATGAACGAAATAAAAGCTGCGGATATATTATCGATTGGTTGATATTTTTTTTAGAAATTCCCTTGTCAGTAGGAATCATCTTAGCACTGTTAACAGGGCTCCAAATAGAATAGTGTACACTGAAAGGACACCTATAGAAAATTGAGATCAAATACCAACCAAATTCAGTAAGAATACAAGACTCTGGGCGCAAAAGAGCAGAAATTTTTGCAAGCCCATGAACCTAGGCTATTATTTCGATCAATCCGCTAGAGACCTATACAGATTAGCACAGGACACTAGGGTACTGGAATGATCGGTATAATTTAATGGATAAAAATGCAACACTAAATACATAAAATCAGAAAGCTGTATTGTTTCCAGGGACTCTATGTCAGATGAAGAAGGTCACATCAGAGAAGTAATCCCTCCACATAGGCCCCTTCATGTACACTAATATGCTAATCGAGCAGCCAAATCTATGGATCTTGCACTGAACAGTGTAGTCTCCAGGATTTCGAATTCTCTCGAATCCAAGGAAATAGCAATAGCACCATTTGTGGACATAGAGGGAGCATTTAATTATGCAATTTCCTCATCTCTGTACAAAGCGGTTAAAGCGCGAGGCGTAGAACCGATCATAACGGACTGGATCGCTGCTATGCTTACAAACAGGCTTGTAATAACGACTCTAAACGGGGAGGTAGTCAAGTTCAGGCCGGGAAGTTGGTGTCCACAGGGGGGAATTTTGCCACTGCTTTGACTACTTTTGGTAGATGACCTACTGGCTATTATTGAAGCGTTGGGAGCCGAGGTGCAGGCCTATACGGACGATATCGTAATATTATTACGGGGGATTGGGAGAGAGAAAAATTTCCTCAGCCCTCAAACAGGTGATTAACAGCATTTGTAGTTGGTGAAGCAAGAAAAACCTGAAAATTAACCCAAACAAAACTACGGTAATTAATACCGTTTAACACGAAGAAGAGAGCGGAACTTTTGATATCACGCAATATTCAAGATGTAAAGCTTGCATTTGCAGATAATGTAAAATATTTAGACATCTTATTTCATAAACACTATCATGCAATCCGCATCTGGAAAAGATTATTCACAAGACGAGACTATCTTTATAGACATGCCGAAAGATATCTGAGAAATTTTGAGGGCTATCTCCAAAGCTAGTCCATTGGCTCTATGTGATCTTTTTCAAACAGAGCGGAATGGAGATGCACCCAGGGATGCAAACGGAAAAAATAAGGGTGTGTTTGTCTTTAAATGTAAAATTTTGATTTACAAGTAGGTTTCGCTGGCTCATGGGGAGGGGCGGGTAATTATCCCCTTTAACCCCTGCCCTCCTTGTATACGTGCGTCGATGCAACCAAAGGAGCACCGACGCAGGCAGACATCTGCTGGTTTACGGACAGTTCGAAAACTGAGCAGGATGTGAGGGCAGAAATATTTTGTCGCAGTCCAAGGGTCAGGAGATATTACAATGGATGGACAACACACAACGATATTTCAGTACTTAGTACGTCCAATCATAACGTTTGGAGCAATAACATAGTGGCAAAAGGCGCAACAAGCCAGAGCCACATCCATACAAAGGATAACAAGTGTGGCAATCACTGGAGCAATATTTGCTGTCCCGTCATTGGCACTAGAAGCTCCTCTGGACCTACCACCGTTGCATGTTGTTGTGGAAAGGGAGGCCGAATTAACTGCATTTCGCTTATGGCAAATAGCGAATCAATCGCCGCATACTCATGTCTGTGTGACCAACAAGCCGCTGGAATCACTTACTTCCGACGCCATGCTTGGAATGCCCTCGGACATGACGTGTACTCGATCAAATCACAGTCAGGCGGTGTTGATAGCACTAGAGGCGCATAAAGGCAATTTGAAACTGATCTAGAGCTGTAAGCATACTCTAAACACATTGGGGATGGCCAAATAATCTATCCCTAGTCTGGGTACCTAGATACTCACTCATTCTTGGAAATGTGGAAGCAGACATCTTAGCCAAAAAGGATGCTGTGGTAAGAAACTGCCATTGGCATAGCACCTATGGTAGCTAAACAACTCAAATTCTGAGCAAATCAGAAAGTGCTCCAATACTGGAACAATTGTCCTGGTTTGGTGCATGCGAATGAATGTATTTTACTAGTTTACCAGTTAAGTCGTGCCAGAACCAAGGAACTGAACTTGACCGCAAAAATGTCAAGGTAATTGTCTCTGTTTTTACAAGTCCTCTAAACTCAGAAAATACTTACACAGAATCGGGCTCTCTGATTAGACTGAATGCTGACTGTGTTTAGAAGATGAGGAGACAGTTGAGCATATTTTTTGCCATTACCCTGTTACTACAAGAATCAGGTATATAACCTTCGGAAGGGTTGACTCTTGTTACGGTTTTTTCCCTTCCTGCACTCAGGATTGTCTACTTGCTGTTTCCCGACATCGATTCATCGGTGTGTCGTTGTAATTTTGATTCTGCTTAGTTCTACAAGTGTCGTATTTAGTTTTTCCTCCTTTCTAGCAACTCTACTTACCTTAGACATTTTGTCATCTAGCTATCTATGTTTTTCTACATTGTAATTAATTTTTAAGTAATTTGCTCTTTATTTGCTTTTGGGCTTTTCGGCGTAGGATTTATTTACTTACATTTACGGTAGAATCAGTGATGTTGTTACCTAATTTACCGGCACCGAAAACGACGGTAGAGTACCAGGAAAAATCGCGAGGCATGAGTTCAAAAAAATAGAAACGGTGATGCCCTTTCGCTTTACAAACCTTCGAATAAGAGGGATGATATTCGGCAACCAAGCAGGGTGCCAGCCGGCTCGTCGGCGAGGGAGTGGGTTGATAGTCGCACAGACCCAAAGATGGGTAAAATTTCGGCGCCAGCTGCTTAGGTTTACTTACCCTGTCATGCCTCCAAGATAAGCAGGAATCCACGGTGATAAAATGAAAATCGAGGGGTAAAGCGGTTTGCAAAAGCCCATACAAAAAATAAAAGGATGGGATTACTGACAAAACAATTTAAAAATGTTATTGTTGGATTTAACATACAATTTAAATAGTAAATATTATTGTTAGATTTGACATATAATTCAGAAAGAGAATATTATCGTTAGATTTGACATATAATTCAAAAAGAAAAATTATCGTTATTCTGTCAAAACAAACTGACCTAACCCCAAGAAGAATGTCATCCAACTGTCTAAACACAGGAATTCAAGAAATTAAACGAAAATCTGATACCGTTTTAAGTATAAGAATCTATCTGTAAGTAAATGAAAAATAAAAGATACAAATTCTAGCAAGACCGCTCTAACAGGGGAAAGAAATACAATTCAGGGACCAAAAATTAAACAATATTGCCCACGAAAGTGCAACTATAAGACGCAGGAGCATCTCCCAAGGTAAAAGAAGGAAATAGAGTTACAAAAACCTGTCGAAAAGAGCTAGCGGAGAACTAATTCGAGGTGAGCGAAAGGATAAATCGTAACAATGTTCACCATTTCCTACAGTCCTGCTTCTGAGAATCTGGACAGGGTTTTCCTTTTAAGCAGGTGGTGCCTTATAAATATTGTTATATCTCTGGAGGAATTTACTAGTTTATTATTTTCGATTTTTAACCCACTTCCACGTCGACTAGCGATTTGACACCATGGATGAGACTACGTGTTTACTAGCGAAGTAGTGAGTAAGCAATTCTATAAGTACTGTTTTAAACTTTATTTTTTTTTAAGTTTGGGGTTGAGTTGTGATCTGAGATTTCTATCAAGGTGCTAACGTTTCTGCTTCATCCCTTAGCAGGTAACACCTTTCCCTAGACGACATGAAAACAATCTCATTCACCAAGATACTGTGCTACCTTAAGGGCCTAAACTTGTTGAAATGAAGTCTAAGGTAACATACGCTCTACAATAGATTTTAGTGGTCGCAATAGACGCGACGATTAATCGAACCATGCGGATGCGATCTCTTACTAAGCTAAAGTAAACTAAACTGAACTATATCATATAGCTCCTGCAAAGGAAAACAAAAAATCCACATTTACGTAAAAAAAAATGTAACGCTAAAATGCGTGTGACAATAGGATAATGTTTGTGTGCGATTTTTAACGTATACTTGCGCTTATGCGATTACATTCTATATATGTCTTCGACGAAGCAATCTGACAATCACCAATTCATCAATACGCAATGTTACAACTCAATTTTATACGACATCATCTGATGTCGCAGCACATCACGGACATAAACGACAATCCTTTCTTTTTATGACAACAGACGTCTGCTAAATCAATCGACAGCATCGGGACATCACGAGAATCGAATTGTCACGATGAGCGACAAATGTACGGCTTCGTTAGTAGGAAAGTACGAACGACCGTTGCACATCAGAAAAAAACTTTCGTACGTGTAACGTGAACAGCTTCGTTAACCAGAAATCTGCCACATATGCACGTAATACGTGCGAGAGGCGTAAGGTTTTTGTTCGCCGCTTAATATGGTGTACGCGATTGGAGGATTTCAGTCTTTCTTTTTTGGTTTCTTTCTTTTTTACGAACGCCGTGTTTATTGAGGCGACATAGGCAAAAAAAGGTATTCTTCCTCTGCGTCCGACTTAATTTATGGTTGGCCGAAACTGTCGCGGTCGCTCTGTACCGGAGCAGCCTGTTCGATAGTGTCATCTGTTGCGGTGTAACTCTCTTTTTTCGCCTTTTTTAATTGCGCCAGAAGAAGGAGATTTATTATATGGCGGAAGCTTCGGAAACATTGAATAATGTCTTTCGGGCTTACGTGGTTGAAATATGTACTTCAAAGCCAAGTATATAATAGTACTGGAGTTCGGGTACGTACAGTTTCATAGTTTTCGTTTAGAAGAAGGACAAAACTAAGTCTTGAGAAACAAATTTATGAGTTGAAATGTTTGACGATGGATTACTGGAATGTGTGTAAATGTTTGGGCTATTTTTCTTCGCCTGCTGGATTTTTTAAATTCAACGTTTGGCTGTGTTTCTACTGCCGTCATCAGGGAAGCCCTCTTAAGAATTGTGTTTTACCAATTCCACGTTTCCACGTTTTAAACATCCCAACAGTTAACTTTCAAGAAAAAGAATAACCACAGCATAACTCTCATGCTCGTCAGTTTTATCATATTACATATAAATATAGGGTCCAAAATAATATAAACCGATCTCGGAAAAGCCAGTATACGGTTGTATTGAACAATAGTGTATATAGTGTCGCCAATTTGTACGGTTGCGAGTTGACAATGACAATGTCGATTCGACAGTTGGCCGAGTCGCGTGTGGTGTACCACAAGGCTCAGTGCTTGGACCGACGTTATTTTTAATATTTATTAATAACCTGGCATATGTAGCCCGCCAATCACACACGGTTCTTTTCGCCGACGATTTGTGAATGGTTTAACGCTAATGAAATTACTCTTAACACTAACAAGAACAAATTGTTACTGTACAGACAACAAACCAACCTTAATATTGTTATGAATAAGAGTCTTTTATCCTCTGCTACTGATTGATGATAGATTTTTGGGCATTACTGTAGATACCGGCTTGGGGTGGACCGAGCACATTCAGATGTTTATTTAAAGTGTTATTTCCATACATAAATTTATTATATACTATTTACAATACCATCTTATTCAATGTATTATGTTGCTATGCGTATTTTCATTAAAAATATGTTAACAAAAAAAAAAAAGTTGAGGACGATATTACAATGCGAAAGTTGCGATTTCTACGCTCAATTACTCGTATTTCAAAAGACGTTATTGTAACACTAATTTTTTAATATATTATTTTAGCATTCTATGAGATTCTTTGTTAGCTGTCTTTGGCAATATTTGCAAATGAATTGTTAAGTCACACAAAGGGCACAGTCTGCGAATAAAGATAAAATAAAGACCATTTATTATTATTATTCATATTATTATTATTAATATTATTATTATATTTCAGATATGAATTTTTACTTTCCTAGCTATTGATTCTAAACTATCAGTTTTTAGCATGTTTCTTTGTCCTTCCTAAAAAATCTTGCACTCAAAAATATCCTTTTCTTTTCTAAATTCTTTAATTATATATTTGACTAACTGGTTTCAAAAATAGTCTATATGCATACGCTAGTTCTAGATAATGAAGATCATGCATAAATTGACCGCAGCTAGTTAGCGTGCAAAAGTTATAAGAAAATAAAACTCTGTTTTGGTACGTACACTTCTCACAGGAAAACTCGGGACACCAGCAATTCAGAATTTTAAAATTTTTGATGGTAATGCAATTTCGGAGGACGTATTTCACTTATCATAGCCATAAATCACTTAATTATGTATATTACTGCGATCAAAGGTAACGACTAGAAATTTAAACAGAAAAATAAATATATAGAGAGAAAAGGTTTATGTAAAGAATAAACAAATCGGACTTTCGGTACCGGCGTTTCCTTTAGAAATACCAATGAAAAAAATACATAACAACAAAAAGAACTCTGACGGCTTCATTTAGAAATATATATGTATTTAACTTGTTTGATGTTATGTAGAGATAATTCTTTTTTAAGAAAACATGTGGTGATGGGATTTTATTATTTAATATTATGTTACTTGTTAGTGCTGCTTTAATATTAGTTACTTACTTCGATTTATGCTCGCGAGTATTAGTTTAGCAATAGACAATATATCAGTCAGCCTCCTCAGTTTTGGGATAATGTGATTTTCACAGATTTATTGACTACACTATTATTGATGTATTAATTACTATTGTTGTTTAATATTCTTAAATAAAGCAATTAAGTTCGCAAAGAAATGATTTATTTTATGAACCCTCCGTTTATTGTATTTTCAGGAAATATATTTTAGCTATCGCCTGTGTAATCTGACGTCGTTGATCTATTTTCTTGAGATATGGCCAACACTGGGTCTCTTTACAAAAGGACAGGTTTATTAACAATTATTTAAAATATTATTGGATTTATAATACATAACAAACATTGTAAGAAAACATACTGTTCGTCAATCTCAGTTAGTGCTAAAATATTTATTTTTGAATTTGACACATTTAATACTTTTTTGTTGCTAGTGCCTGAAGCTGTGTTACAGACTAAAAGTGTTAGCTATATTTCAATAAAATAGAACTACATGGGATTACACAGGCGATAGTTAAGATATATTTCTTGAAAATACAATAAACGGAGGGTTAATAAAATAAATAATTTCTTTGCGAAATTAATTGCTGTAAAAATGTTATAAATAATCTTAAACTGTTTTTGGTAATTTTTTAAAACATAGAAAAATATTTTGTAGTAATATAATATTTAAGAATACTAAACAACAACAATAATGAATACATCAATAATAGTAGTAAAAACTCAAGAGGCTGATTGACATATTGTCTACTGCTAAAGCAATACTCGGGAGCATAAATCAAACTAAGTAACTAATATCGTAGTAATAGGTAATATAATTTTAAAATCCCATCGCCATATATTTTCTTAAAAAAGAATTATCTCTACATAGCATCAAACAAGTTAAATACATATATGTGTATTTCTAAATGGTGCCGTCTACTCAAGAGGCCTTTTATTTGTTATGTATTTTTTTGCAATAATATTTCCGTATTCGGTATTTCTAAGGAAAAACCGCCACCGAAATTTCAATGTGTTTATTTAATGTATAAACCTTTTTCTCTATATATATATTTATATTTCTGTTTAAATTTTTAATCTTTACCTTTGATCGCAATAATACACACAAAAAAGTGATTTATGGCTTTGATAAGTGCATATGTCTTCTTGAAAACTGCATTTACACCCAAGAAATTTTAAAATTCAAGATTGCTAGTGTCCCGATTTTTCCTGTGAGAAGTGTACTGTTGTGGATGGACACCCAGTTTTCGCGAGTGTATTTTTTTAGTTGTCATGTTATTATTTTGTCATGTATACTCCGTTCAGCCTTTGTCAATGTTTCGAGAGAATTTTCACAGATGTAGATTTTATTTTTATATAAGATTTAGATGAATTGATTGATGATTGTATGATTTATTTAGTTAATGTCAGTTTTTTTATAATTAATATCATTCATTTGGATGTCTAGCAGTGGCTAGTTCTGTTAATGTCTATTCTATTAGATTTTTGTCCGTTGGCTTACTGTTTTACGTTGCGTTGTTGTTTGTTGATATGAAATACGCCGTTTGAATTTTGTTCACGCAGTTCCTTGTAGACACTAGCATGAAGTACTTGTATTTTTAAATTCTTTGCAGCCTTTTTGTATTACATTTTATATCGTAATTTGATTCGCCGTTATTTTTTAATTCCGTCATCAAGGAATTCGCTTAATAGTAATTGTTATTATATTGAAGTGTACACATTATGATGTAAGATCATTTATTATTTATGTGCAGGAAGATATGTTTCCAGTTAGTTTTTTTATTATAGTTTTAAGAATTAATTTCTCCGTTTTTCTAATTTACTGTTTCGTTTTTAATTATCAATCACTTCGGGTTGGGTGAATAGAAGCTTTGTGCTTGCATTTACTTTTTTATTCTTGTTTTTTTTTTTTTGCTACAATTTGTCTACGCTTAATTTAGTTTGTGTTATTTTGAAACCACGTGGATTGATATTGGTATAATAGGATTATCTTCCTGAACAAACTTATCTTTTGTTTTGTATAGGAAACGGTATTGTCCTATTGTAATTTAGAATCACGTGCAGGCTTTATTAATTAATTAATTTAGGCCAGAACCCTCTGCTCACGGTTTTTTTTTCTGCAAATTGTAATTAACTATTTTTAATTAAACCTTTTCAATTTTTGGGGTAATTAAGAAAGTCAGATTTCTTTCACCCACAATTTACTTGTCGTGGTTAGATTCAAGTTTTAATTCGCGAGGGTAACTCTGACATTAATTGTTCTTTTGCGCCCTTTTATATTTTAACCGTTGAGCTAGCTAATTTAATTTTTCCTTTTTAATTTTTTTTTATTTCATTTTGCATTTTAAATTTAGTTAGTACACAGCAGTACGTATTTAATTTTGAACATAATTATGAGAAAATATTAGCCATCCTAATTCTAAAGTTGGAACATGTGGACTACCTCAAACATAATTACCTGGTTGTTAAATACAAAATTTAGACAACTGTATGTTTCGGAAGCCCAAAACATGATATATTTAAATATGATATTTTTTTTTTCTTTAGAGGTGGTAAGCTATATGTTTAGCTTGTCAGGCCCCCGCAGAGCCAAATCTCCCTTCTAATCAACATTACGACCCCGGAAAAAGCCGATTATCGTAATTGACCAGAGCGAGATTTGAACCCCGGACTCCACTGATAGCCAAGCGTGTAAATAATAAATAATTTCATGAATTAATTCATGAAATTATTTAATGAAGAGTTACCGTCTCTATCGAATAACACCGTTTATTTCGATAATAGACTGACGTGTGCTGAATTGATTACTTCGTAACCACCGGCCAATCAGTTTGCCACACGTCACCCTCCATTATCGCACTCAGCTAAGGTTCTCTGTATATCGGTAGCTTTCTTAGTAACGCGTAATAACACTTGAACATCCAATGCATCATATTATAAGCTTCCTAGATACGCCTTGGATAAGACTGTATATTTTCCCCAAGATAACTGCATCTTTAGATCAATTAAAAACAACAAAATGACTACGTGAAACTAAGATATTTTAATTTAACTCACATCCAAGTGATTACAAGCACTAAACGGCCAAGTTGTCAGCATACCTCCGTATATTTACGGTTACAATACATATAAAGACATTCCGTTAATATGCCATTAATTGTAGATAATTAAGCCCCTCTTCTAGACATCGCAGATTTCTACTATTGTTTAATATTCAGTAGTCATGGTGGAAGCAAAACAACAACCGCATACAAGTAACATAGCAGCCGATAAATCTAATAGCGGTTGTTAAGCAAACGCCGATATTTTACGCTGAATTAAACACAAAAGGAAGAAGGAACATACCATTAAATACGTATGTATCTCTTCGCCAACTTTAATTATAAATAGCTGGATGCAAAAAGCGTTTTGAAATGCGGCAGTAATTATTAACCAGGCTAATTTGTATGTCATCGGAATTACTACCAATATAGGCGGATATAATCGACTATAAATCCTATCAGATCGGCGCGTAAAGTAGGAAGCAAAAGAAATATATATATTTATGGTATTTTTTTGTTGCATTAAGTGCTGTAAATCAGCAGCTTTAATACAAGCTTTCTGAATCTGGGCGTATCGAAAGCTAATTTATGTATCTGTTTAGCGTTTAGATGAAATGAATCAAATAAGTAATTCATTCCAATTAATTAAAGCCTATAGATGATGATAGTAATGAGTTTCTAGTAATGATTTTTGAGCCGTATTACTTAATTTATTTGCGTTTAATTCTATAAGTCAGACAAATGTGTATACTGTAGAATCACTATTTTTGTTGTTTTTTTGAAATATTTTTTTTTAATCCTAGTGAGTATGGCTGTAAACTCTAAGAAAAATAGTTGAGTTAATTCAACACAAAATATAATGTTACCGTTTTTATGTTGGCCCAAAGTAAAGTTGTGTCAATGAAATCCATCATTGTGTTTAATTAAAACATACCGTGAGTAATGCATTGTAACCCATTGCAGATCATTGTATAATATACAATGCAATGCAATTTTTGATAAAAAAAAATGACAAAAAAATAGTTGCGGCCGTTGTTAATTTTGATTGCTTGGCACTATTTATGACAGGTTTAATATCAAATGTTGTGTAGTAAATTTCCACAAAAAAGATAAAGATTTCTTATTTTAGTAAGGCCTTTGATACAGTAAATCACGACCTGATGGCCCTTTTATTAAGTGGTATGAGTTTTTCTAGCGATTCTGTGGAACTTATTAACAATTTTCTCTGAAACCGGCAACAGAGTGTGCAGCTGGATAGCGTCACATCAAAAGCACTACGTGTTACACAGGGTGTTGCACAAGGTTCCACTCTGGGTCCGCTCTTATTTTCATTATACACATGTGACATGGTTGAGAGTATAGTTTTGTGAAATTCATATGTTTGCTGACGACACGCAACTGTACCGCTCTTTCAGACCACACGAGTGGCGGAACGCTGTTGATAATATGAATTCTGATTTAAAATCAATATATAACTATGCTGTTCACAGAAATTTAAGGATTAATACATCCAAATCACAGGTAGCACTATTTGGCAAAAATAAGACTTGTAATGAACTTAAAAATACAATAAAAATTATGCTTAACGATGTGGTACTGCCTATTAATGACAGGGTAAAGAATCTGGGTGTTGTTTTGGATAACACATTTAGATATAAACATTAAATTACCAAATATATCAGCAGTGCTTACCTTCAGCTTAGAAAGTTATATCCCTACAGACAAACGCTTAATATAGATGTTAAGACTAAGTTATGTGAGGTGTTTGTGCTCTCACATTTTACCTACTGTTCCATTGGATTGGGATACGGAGTACAGAATTCAAAAAAAATGCAGAACTCCTGTCTCAGATTTATATATGGAATTAGAAAATTTGAGCATATGTCTTGGGGGAAGCGGGTTGGTTGAGTATGAAGTATCGGAGGGAGTTGCGAAGCTTGCGTTTTTATCATAAATTATTGATGATGAAAACACCCCCATATCTTTTTAAAAAATTAAGGTTTCGTTGGGATATACATTTCATTACAACTAGATTTAGGAACTTACTCTCTCCTCCTCCTCATAGGACTGCACTATTGCAGCGCTCATTTACCTTCTCTATATATAGTAAATACAATAAGATACCCAATACTATGAGGCTACTGCCAGATGCTATATTTAAGAGTAAATTGAAGATTTTCTTGAGGGGGTAGCAGGACAGGGTTTCACAAAGTATGTAGTAAGATACCGTACATACGAAAAGAGAGACGCAAGGTTATATCATGCTACTGGAAATAGATTTAGAGTTACATTAGGCAGTTACAATAATGTATATAATTTAATTAAAATCCAGGTCGGGTTGAAAAACAGAATTCTTTTCTGAACCTCGCCTTGTGATTGGGTATGTCCTTTAAAATACTAATAGTGGCTTCCTCTTTTTTTTGGCTTCTGGATATTTCTATGTGGAGGTGCGTGTATATTTATTCAACTGTGTTTTTCTAATTACTATTAAGTACCTCCTACATCGAATTTATGTTTTGTTGTATGATTATGTACATAGTATGTAAGAGCATCCAATAAAGACTATATATTATTATTATATTATTGAAGAAGTGGAATTAAGAATGTTATGCTATGTCGAATAAAATCATGTTTCCTCGCTTCGATACATAGCGCAAACGATTTGATTCAAATACTTGCCTTATAATTTGGCAATCAACAGTAGTTGTTTGAGGAGAAATAAAAAGAAATGAGTTTTGCGGCTTTACATTTATGTCGTATTTGTTAAATGAAAATGAAGATATTTTAGATTAGAAAAAAATAATCATTTAGCGTATTACTATTTACAACATGAAGGAAGTTATTTCCAACAATTAGTTTAAAATGTTTGTTTACTCAAGTTTAGTTTTGCAAAATAGGTAGTTGTTGTTACAAAATTTGAAAATAAATTAACTTGTGTTATAACCTAAAAATATCACTGCATGGGTGTGAACGCGCGGCAATCAATCAATTAAGGTACGCTGGAAAACCCATTTGGTTGAACCAAATTTTAGTTATATTGACTAAAATCTTTGTTTAAATACGGGCAAACAAATATATTGTTGGGCGAAGCAAATAATTTTGTTAATAAAATTTGTTTGTTTTAACAATATTTTTAATATAATTAAATAAATAAAATATTTTGCTCAAATAAAAAGGTTTATTTAGCAAATACCTTAAATATATAGCGTTAGTACGGAAATTGTCATAAAGATTGCGCTTCTTCTACTTCACACCGACAGTGATGTATATTCCGCACAAAAACTACAGCGGTTAGAAAATATTAATGTGTTAACTCCATTTTTCTCTCAAAATGCAGGTATGGTATTTATTTCAGATATTGCTTTGCATAAAGTATTTTGGCGTCTCAATTTCATATTTTACTAACAATACCTTTAGCTTTATTTTCATATCCAATTGTTTTTTTGTTGTTGTAGGTTTAGGTTAGTGAAAGTTTCATTCGTATTAAAAGCATTTATGAGACTTTAAGTTGCCAATTTTGAGAATAATGTATACAATAATACTATAATACATTTTAAAGAGTAAATTAGAGCAAACACACCTGCAGTATATAAAAGTATTGTGTTTTATTAATCCATAATAGTATTTTTTAATGTATGCTTACAATTGTTGTATTGGTGATATTGTAAACATTAAACTGTATATATAGCTTTTCCATTTTAACTAACAGTTTGATAAAAACCACAACTTGTACGGTATGCAGTTACTCGTTGGTTTTCAAAGACGCTTCTTAAGTACTTGCCACGTAGAAGGAATCCCGTGGAGATGAGACCGGGCGAGTTTGTTGAACTCATAGGTCAGTTATACCAGGAAGTCATTTGTTTCAGCATGCGTTTAGTAGTACTTTTTTACTATTGCCCTGTACAACCTACCCCAGCCTAATTGTTAACCGTGAAGAGCTCGTAAAAATCTCCACTTACCGACTTTACTTTACATCTTGAATAAAAACACGTAATAGTGCTCTATATTTTACGAATTTTATTAGATTGCCCATGTTGTAATTACGTAAGCTCTGACGCTAACGATGCACTTTTCAAAGTGGTCAAGCGTAAAGCAGTAATAATACCTCTCCCGTTAATAAGAGCTTCCAGTTCTTATCTCTGTTGTAAAGCAGCAATAAAACCTATGGACGTATAAGTCAGCTATCATCACGTCATTAAATTCCAGAGGAAGCGAGTTTTCATTAATTTGCCCTATTCTCAGCGCCTCGGGAATGAGAAAATGTCCACGAAATTGAAAAAAGGGAAAAACTGCATCCGTTTTCTCCGCCGTTTCTTGTACAGCTTTACAGCGAAAGACGAGCACACAGTTTTCTGCGAACCCCTTCATTAATCACCGCCCTGCGCTGAGAGGGAAAGAGCAAGCGATAATTGATTATAATTTATTTCGCTTTCGTAATTCCGGTTGCAATCGGAGGATGGGTGGAAGGGCGATGAAGAAGCTGTGGACGGAAAATTAACGACAGGCTCACAACGAGGTGGATAATTTTGAAACTACCAGAAAAAAATTGCCATGTCGAGTGTTTAATATGGTAATCTTTTGGAAGGATTGATAAAAATGGAAAGAGGAAATATCTAGTTCGTTAGAAAAGCTTTAACACGCCATCCGAACGACTAAAAATTTGATTTATTAATCTAAAATTATTTCAGAGTTAACTCTTTATGGATTATAACTTCTGAAACCTCTATCTCCTATTTTTGTTTTAACTTCTTTTCTTAAATGGTCATAAATGAAATCAAGGAAAAGCGTCTTTTAGTTAATTGCATCTGTTGTGTTGAGCAATTTTCTATGCAATTGTCCAAGTCTTTGCTGCCATTGTTACTATGCATTGTGGAAAGGTTGGTTGTGTTGCTACTAATTTTATTTTTGACGTAAATATTTAGAAAATAGTGCAGTAGGCGATAAAATTCCGTAAACAATTCCCCTGTATTGATTCTCTGACTTGACCCATTTATAGGGAAGTGTATATTTCATAGATCCAAACTTGGATAAAATAGACATAATAATAATAATAAATAAATATGAAATAGATTTGATATTGTATGCCACTTGGTTGTCATAATATGACATTCATCTGGGGCCTGTTGCATAAAAGTACAATTACAATTACAGGTGACTTTGTTAACAATCTGTCAAAATTTGCATATAATTATATTTTGCAACGCCCGTAAGTCACATTTTTGACAGACTGTAACAAAGTATCACCTGTAAATTGTAATGTACTTTATGCACAGGCCCCTGGTGGCACCCAGTGATACCTTCATGCTTATAATGTGTTTCTTGACTTTAAAAAAACGGAAAAAAAACGGACATCGTGCAAATGGTAATAAAATCATGTAGAAAGATGCTAGGAACTTGAATATTTCAATTCAGATCCGAATGCATCCGAATTCTAAGTAGAAAATCAGTTTTATTGGAACATCCGGAACACGCAAACAACCTGTTCGTGTATACTAGTGATTAATGTTTATTGGAATATTAACCCTGAATTGGACAAGCTACTTTACATAAACAATATTTTCAACGTAAAATGTACCTCCAATAGTGTTAGCGATGGCCTAAACCTTCATAATTCAGGATTAATCAGAGGAAGAATGCTGCCATACTTGGCAGCGAGAGCAGAATTTTAGCACATCTACATGGCAGAAAATTCAATTTAACTTTATGACAGACAAGACAACCATAATGCTATTTATTCAAAATATCTATCTACTTAAGGTGATCGTCAGTAATAGTTGTTACATATGATAACAAGTGATAGGTATAAATTTAGGTTATAGTTATGCACTTAAAATGGCCACATTCAGGAAAAAAATACGTTTAAGCGCTGAGAAACAGCGCTTTATTGCAGCGCTGCATGTTGCATGAATGACATAAAACACTAATGGGCACAACTTGAAAAATTGACAGGTGGAGAGGTTATTTGTATTGTGTTCAGTCGTGTTTTCTTTTTGCATATAAATATATCTACTAATAAAGTGTTTATTATATCTTAAATTTTATATATAAATTACCTATGGATAACCAAGAGGAAGGGCTTTTAATGACAATACTTATTGAAGAAAATTTAATATTAAACTCTATTAGAACTGTGATTAGTACTGAATTTACGTTTTTGTTACCTGCCATAAGTGTTTTCCTAATGTTTTTGCTTTTTATAAAAGGAAAAAAGCCTATATTATCTATCCCATAGAACAGGTCATACGGTCACAGATACCTGATGATAAACATGGTAATACACAACAGAGCTTTTGTAGGTTAGGTATTTGTGGTACATGTCTACGTTTACTTCAAGCGCTTTGTTGCAGCATATATAAATTATACGTTGCAATAGTGGCTGGCCGCTTGAAGAATGCGCTGGCAAAATTATGTCATTTTTGTAGGTTCAGGGAAGTTTAACATCTCAGCGCTGCAGCGCTGAGCTTCCCTGAATGCGACCAATGACAATTATTACAAATGACAGCAAGTGACAGCTGTAATCTAAGGTTATGTAGTTACATTTAAGATGGACCTATTCGAAAAGTAGCTCCTTCAGCGCCTCTATATTGCAGAATAGAAGTGAAAATACTGTTTCCGCTTATCCTATTTCAGCGCACACACAATGGGATTAAACACATTTATTTATTGCATCCTTTAGAAATGACATGTGCGGCAGGTTCCACAGCTAGCGTTGTTGAACAGAAAAACAAACAAAAAACAAAAGATCTTCGGTTCTGTCAAACAATTTCAAGATTGACAGTTGGTCCGAAGCTGCTATATTTGTCGTGACTTCTATTAAAGTTTTACCCAATATGAAGTGTTCTCCGCGTTTCGACATGCACCAGCGGTTAATATGTAAACGTGGTGAAGACAAAGACTCTAAAAAAAGTAATGTTTTAAATCTTTTTATAAAAAAATGGGTATCACCGACGATAACCTGAAAAAAGAACTTTCCGAATTTCGAAGACTAAATTTGTTCATACCATATTTTAGAAGTTTAAATGATTGTTCCTACAAAAAGGTTTATTTCGAGAAGTAAAACCATTAGTGGCTCTCGAAAAATATAGACCTCCCCGAGTCCCCATAGTTAGTAATTATCCTTGATTCCGGGTTACTACAAACCGGAAAAAAAAAATACTCAGGCCCCAAAACAGCATACTAAGCATCAATATAATGTTTAGAAGGTTGAACAATGAAAATCTTGTTCACTTCGCGTTTTCGAGGTTTTGGGCCACTGTGTGACGTCTGCTCAGATTTCGACATGTTTTATTGACGTATGTATTTGTGTCCTTTTCAAAATTGTTATTGGATTCATTCAAGTTTAAGGGGATGTGGACTCCATTATTTGCAGGGTTTCCAAGTTCCACTACAGCATTTCCTATCTTGCACCTTCTGCTTGATTTCAAACCACCATATCTTCCTGTTTTCTTTTCGCCAAAATGACATAGATATATCATTACCGCACATAACTAGATAGGCAGGTTGAACAAAACTGTAGGTATGTATCTACATCTTCACGGTTACAAAACAATAGATTGAATAGATATATACTACGTTAAGAATTAAGAGAGCTGGATAGTGTATCGTCGGTTGCCAATTTTTTGTAAATCCACTTATCCAAATTACGCAAAAAAAATTTTTCTTCTTTAACGAACCCTGCGAAAGGAATGATTACCGGTAAAGAAATCTTTTCGAATTCCATTTGGAAAACAGCATTTTTCACATTAGAATGACGACTCATTAGCAACATTAATAGTAATTTTTAAGCATTTCTTGTTCAATTGCGTTATTTGTGAAAATAGTATTTAAAAAAGAATACGGAAATAAAAGCCGATAAATGTAGAAAAGAGATCGGCTATTGTCACATTAGCAGAAAAATTGCGAGTGGCAATATCTATAGTCCATTATACTATTCGTCGCTGCCGAGACACCGGAACATTCGAAGATTTGAATCGCTCAAGTCCGTCACAGATAACAACCCTCGCGCAAGATCGAGACCTTAAAGTGTTGTAAAAAGAATCGGAAGATGACGGCGCCCGAAATCGCAGCAGAAATGAATAGGGAACGTGAACGACTAATATCTGTAACAACCACTAAACATCGTTCAAGGGAAGCCGGTTTATTCGATCGCGTTGTGGTAAGAAAACCGTTGCTCCGTTGTGGGAACCGCCAAAAACGATTACACTGGGCCGAAACTCATAGAAATGGACCGCAGAAACTTGGGACAGGGTTTTTTTAAGGGAGAGCACGAAGGACGAGGGATTGGTCGTTCCCATTGTGAAAAGCATGGTGCTGATTCAATTATGGTTTTGGGTTGTTTTAGCAGTGCAGAGACCGGAGATCTCGTAAAAATCGACGGTATTATGCGCAAAGAAAATTATAGACGCATATTGGCAGAAAATGTTGTAACGTCAGGATTGCGGTTGATTGAGTAGAATTTTGTGCATGCGCATGATAACGACGTCAAACACACGGCACGGATCTGCAAAGATTATCTCGCGTCACAAGTAGAGAATAATGTTCCGGAAATCATGCCTTGCCCTCTGCAGAGTCCGATTTGAACCTCATCAAATTACTCGTGGGATGAGCTGGACAGCAAAGTCTGCCAAACTTTCGTAAGAGATCTGCAGCGGACTTCTACAAGCGGAATGGAACAATATCCCCAAGGAACTCTGACAAAATTAACAGAGCGTATGCATGAGTGGTATCGTATTGAAAGCAAAGGAAGATTCTTCGACCAGAAAAATGGAAGGTTTTGTTTCATTTTTTATTTCTTCTTGTTATTTGTTCATGTTTTTGATCCTGCAAATACATTTTTATTTCTTTCGAATTCCTATCGTTTTTTTTACTTATGTAGTTAGCAGTAAGTACTTACTAGTTGTCCTAACGTCAATGGCGGTAGGTAGAAATGACTTATGATCAATGACATGAAAAGCACAGTTTTCGTAGATTCTAGGTTACAACGGCCTTGATGTCAAATTGACAACAAATTCGTTCAATATAGAAGAAAGGTATAGAATGGTAACTCACCTCTTGGTGTCAAATACGTTTTATCATTATCCATTGGTGCCTTAGCAGTATTGGCCTGGTATTTATTAATTAGCAATTCTTGACTCAGTAAGCGCAGGGGAAACTGGCCGTTAAACTTCTGCAGCGAAAGAATTTTATTTCAACATGGAATTGTAACATTTACTTGATGATCGTTCCATTGGAGGGTATGGAGGAGCAGCAAGAACAAGTACGCACTTGGGGCATACTCACCCTCATTTCGTTGTAGTGGTGATAGGAATAGCAAGTATGAAGTTCTGATAAACGCTCGAGAGTAAAATTGACGAGCCGTCCCTAGTCAGAGAGCTTCGCCCTCTTTATTCAAGTTACGCTACGGATCCGAAAATTAGGGATTCCATCGACGTTATGCAGAGCAGCTACCTCTGTTGTGGTCCCGATAAGGCGATAAAAATCGGCGATTCTTATCCGGCTTCTTGTTGCAAGACCCTCGACGATGGCAAGTGTACGTATCCTTCTCCGCAAGGTTGCGCCTATGCTATGACTGAAAGCGTTCAAGCGAATCTGAAGAGAGAATCGACTCTGGGAATTGTTTTTGGCTGTTTAGCTGGCGTTTCTTGTTTAGCAGCTCTGTCTTTCTTACGAACAATACCGGCCGGATAAAAAGCTTTATTCTTGATGATGTAATTTCTTTATAAATTTTCTAGAAAAGTATGGCTTTACCTTAGCTCAATACTATTCGGACAACAATAAAAAATTATATTGAAAATTACTGCTGCGCTAAAACTGACACAAACAGAAATAAGATATGTAAATATGATTTGAAATATATCATGTCCAAAATACCTTGTAGTTAACCTATATTCAGTTATGTATTCCTCTTGGAAGAATTTTGTGCTCTAAATTTGTTTGTAATTATATATTATATTATTGTTTCTTTAATTTGATTTAATTTTGACCTTTAATCTTGCACTGAGAAAAGAGACTGCATTAAATGAACAGTTTTATAACTTTTGGTTTTTATCATGTTCAACGAAAAGAATACCTTTTCTCAGAAAAATATTTATTTTAATTGTAACCGTAATTAAATGGAATGTATCTTAGTTTTGATTAATATTTTATAATGTGTGTATAACTTCTGTTTAGGTAAGACAACACGCATTACATATTATATTGTTATTGTTATGTACATATTTAACAATATATTTTAGTTTCTTTTAAGTACGTTATCATATTATTGAATTATAGATAGCCGGACTTTTTGGTTTATTTGCGAAGACAGGCATGTATACATTGATTTAAAACTTTTGCCTTTTAATGGAAAATGCAAGCACCTGTATTCAAGGTGAGTGTTTTTTACCCGGTAGTATTTTAGTTTTATTCATGTCCCACGTGCATGTCTCAGATACACAAGCAATAATGAACAAAAGTGAATATTTTTCAAGTTAAAGAAATTTCAGAGATAATTGGAATCTTCTCGGTTTATGTTGATTTACTTATAAGCCGGTTCTAGTATTTTTTCTTATCAAATCTTAGGCAACGAATGTTGAAGAGAAATCTCTTGTAACTCCTTGCAGCTCTTGCAATTTGGATTTTAGTATCATCTCTTTTACATTTGCATGGCGAGATTTTATTATACCAAACAAATATAACAGACCCAATTAAAGTGCTATAAATTCATGCTTGTCAATATTTCTGCAATCGTGGTCTCTAGAATATTGCTGCTGAACTCTGAGATGATCAATATACATATTGTTATACTTCAAAATATCGTCAATCATAGGAATGTGCATAATTTTCAGGAACGCATCCTGTTAATTTTCAATACAGCGAGCTCGTTGAGCGACTCCAGCGTGTTCTTTGATAATGTTAGTTCTTTTGGCTTTTGAAGGAACACGCCACTTCGTGGATTTGTTTTTTCCAATGAAAAAGCTCCTGAGCGGCTACTCCTCTTCGTCCGATTCCTCTGCAGAATTTTCCTGTTCGATAGCACTATCTTCAGATTGTTGCGCAATTTCTTCTTCTGAAAACTTCTTCCAACTCTTTTTGTGTGAGCAAGTGGATGTGTAACTTATAATGCTAAATATCTAAAACGTCAGTATATTTAGCTATGAAGGAAACGATACCAATGTGAAAGAAATCACGGAAAATAGTGTAGGTAAAATACTCCCATGAAAAGGCCCGTGTCGTAAAATTTATGTTCAACTGCAATTTCACAAAATTTCTATTGATAATAAAATAAACACTGTTGCCTCCCACCCACTTGTCTAAAGCTTACGGAGGGAGTGATCCATAGATGTTATATAGAATAGATGGGTTTCTCTTTTATAGCAGTATATAGTGTTTGAAGATTTTAAAACTGTTATACACGGGAAAAACGATCTTGTTGTTTTCAACCATTTTTCATGCATTTGGTTACAGTTAGTAAATTATTACTTGATTTAGGAATATTAAAAATATTCCTGTGTTCAATCAAACAAATAATTTGGTTAGTAGATTTATTTGAAGCACAGTATTTATTAAGTTAACTAAATATTTACATGGAAGTAAAAATAAATATCGCATTTTATTTTCGTATAGCAGTTTTCTCCTTATATAGTACAGCAGATGAGCAGATATACTTATGTGTAGTAGAGAAATTGTCGCATAGATGGCGCATCTCCTACTTCATTCCAGTAACGGATAATATTTCGCACAAAATAGGCTGGAAACTACGATCGTAACATACTAACCTGGTAAATTAGTGCATGGGCTTCTGGAGGTAATTTATTTTCATTTCTATTAAAAATGATCAACAATTTGGCAGATAGTTATAAATCCGTATACATTGAAACAGTACCGTTTTCTGCAGTTTAGTAAAGCGCATATGTGGTGGTACCAAGAAACCATTTGATGTATTTCTAATGCAATAACGTAATAACGCAATTACAATTGCTTTTTACAAACAATGCACATTTTAGTATAGAAATTGCCGGAACGGTAGGTAACTACTAGTCTCTAAAAATGTCTTTACATGTATCACCTCTCTCTATTTCGAAAAAAAAAAATAGTGTTTTCAGATGAAAGAAATGTGCAATAATCAAACAATCCTATTGAATGAAGCCCATTCATTATAATAAAAAAAGAATAAATATGTCCTTTCCATTCAATTTAATAATTAGTATTTAATAAAAATTGAATGGAAAGGACATATTTATTCTTTTCTCATTATAAAGAAGTATGTATTAAGTGACAACAATTGTTCTTTTAAATAGCCGGAAAGAAATTTTTCTTTGATTGAAACAATCCCTATTCCCTGGGTTTATGCATGCATACTTATTATTATATCTCTTCTTAAAAAATCATTACATCATTCATTGATTTTTATTTCATTTTACTATTTTGACAAAAAAAAAAAATGTACGCATTACTCCAGAGGAAGTAACGACATTATACACGAAAACGTCAGCAAAAAAGTGAACAGAGCAGATAATTATACAGAAATTGCACAATCAGCTGGAACATATGTTCGGAATCGTGTGATCGTAACTGACACGGTAATGTCAAGTCCAGTGCTTCATTATACGTATTTTCGATTGCAGCATCAGCTGTCCAGCCGCCTGACAGATTTCAAGCTTTAATGTATGTATGTTAGGGACTTGGCGATTACGGTTCACCGGTAACCAATATAAGTAACAGATTGCTTGCCGCACATTTGCAGCATTATCTGTAAAATCGTATATGAACATATTCAGAATAAGAATTAAATTGATGTGAAAAGTATTTGGAGCTCCGTCACGTGCAATCCTACTTGAAAAATAAAATGTTTAAAATGTTCACGAATAGATTGCTTTATACTTTTGCTCGGGTCGCGTGTGTACAAGCTTATAAATGTGTGTTAAAGCCATAAACTTCGGCCAAAATATGTCAAAACATAACAAAATTTCTTAATTTTATTACTATGTTTACCTATAGTCGCGCGTAAAATGGAACAGAATAAAATAAAGCGATATTTAAATGCAAAATATATCTGATATATGTACACATGTGGGTTACTCCGATATATTTATCGTGGTATGCATTTATTATAAGGTGGTTAACCTACAATTACACACGGAAAATACGATCTGGTTGCGTCAACGAAATTTTATTTCAGATTACAACTCATTTTGTTGAAATGATTTAGTAATGATAACTAAACTTTTATTCAAATTAGCCAAATCAGTTCAGTTAATTCAAATACATATTATGCTTCAACTTCTGAAATTTCATTTAAGTAAATAATTAATTTAACAAATTTTTTTGTATTAACAAGGTATTTGTTTGAGCGAATCACTAGAAGTATTTTGCTCTAAATAAAAGAACTCTGTTGATTTAATTTGTTAAATGCCGTGGTTATTTTTAATTGAAATAAAAAGGATCGGTTATTTAAAAAAAATCATATGTTCATATCTATCATACATAAAGCAGATGTGCTTAAAATTTTGTGAACGTTAAATTTCCGCCAAGCGTTTGTCCCATCTTTTGAAGGTTGATCGCTGAGATGAACAGGGTCATCTTTTCAATGATCAGGGCTCCTATTAAATGTTTATATGATAAATACTCCAGATTAATATGTTACAATCGCATTAGTCACGCTATTTGTGCTGTATATGTTCTGTCACTGGAATAAGAGAATATGTAAATATATAAATCGTTCTGTCATTGACATATGAAAAGCGCCATCTTTGCGACAATTTTTGTACTACACATATGTATTTAACGTACACTTAGAAAATTTACTGTGTTGAATTAACAAAATGTTTTTTCCCCTTCAACTAAAATGTGGTTAGATAGATAAATCTGAAGCATTAATTAACAAATTAATGTATTTCTGCTATTAGCTGTAATAATTAGGACGAATTTTTCCCAAGAAAATGTTTCTCCTCACGCAGGATTCGAACCTACATCCTTTCGTTTACGGGACGAGTGCATAACCAATTGTGCTGTACCAATTATGTAGCACTTTTCTCCCTACATAGCACAGAAAATACGTTAAATACTTACATGTATTACAGAAATTGGCCCATAGATGGCGTTATATTTAGTATAACTAGGGTGATAAGTACGTTTATAACATATTAACCTATATTTACCAGATAAACGTCTAATATGAGCTGTGATTGTTGAAAGAGCGACTTCCGTAACCGCATACTACAGCGGCAGAGTGATCCTCGCGATCAACCCCAAATAATGCGGAACAAACACTTAGCGTGCTTATAATATCGACCGCATGTTACTACCTACATGTATTAAACCAAAAGTGCTAAGCTCTGAATTCATTATATTTCAGGTCATTGGGAAATTAGTGTAATTGCCAAGACAACATCAAAAAAGAAAATAAGCTACACAAGGGAAACCGTTGCCATCTTCAAACACAATAGTTTCTTCTTGTAAATAAATAAAAAAAAAATATGTATTCGAAATAAAATTACAGAAATATTTCTGTCTTTGATTAGGAAAAATTTTAATAAATGGTTATTTTTTTTCCTAATGCTATATATTAATTAATAATAATAATAATAATAATAATAATAATATAATAATAATAATAATAGTAATAATATGTCTTTATTTTCTTTTCCCGCAGCATAAAACGTATTAATTAACAAAAACATAAAGAAAAACCAGAATAGGAGAAAAGAAAATCTTAAGGGGCTTTCTTATACCTCTTTCCACCACGTTAAGTACAATTTTGTCAACGATTCTTCAAATAATACGTACAAAAACCGTCAATGATTCAATCATCGCAGCAAGTTGATGCAAAGGTTCCTTCATCTCATAACCTCAAAATGTATATATTACCTTTTCTAGCGAGGATAAGACATATATTAATTTGCATGTACAAATGTAGAAAGTAGTTTTACAGACGCGCACAAGCATTCAAGTAACACCCACAGAAATTTTACTGATAACTATGGAAATTAGCTTTCAAGATTTATATACAAAAGTGCTCACAGGACATTTATGGCAAAGTTAAAATCGTTATTGATTCAGGAATAGGTGTATATGGTAAGGCAAACTTATCGATGTTCAATTAGTATGTCGCTACTGCGGGTTTTGTAAATAGTTCTTTGCACATATTCTATGCTACCTACATATGTACGAACATATGTCTATTTCTGCGTGGATTGTAAGTAGGAATAGACATGATACATAAATAATAATCCAACGCAGATTTATATTAGTTTTTCATCCGTTAGTTAAATAAGGAATGAAAATGAGCTCGCTGTTATATTTTTCTAAGACAAATTTAATATTTTATTCAAAACTAATAAAATGATACTGAAAGCTAAATGTTTTTTCTAGAAGACGCTTTCGCTAAAAAGTGCATCGACACCCTGCCATTATATTTTTATACTATGAAGTTCTTCATTTCACTTTTCAATTTTTTAAATTTTCGATTGCTAAATATTCTTAACTTTGCAATTTTAATTTAAAAATTTCGATTTTACTACATAACCTAAGAATGATATTTTACCGTTTTAAGATACATTGGAAAACGCTAGCTGAGAATGGCTTAACGGCACAAAACTAATTCTGGAATAATGTAATAAGACATAAAAAGGATATCCAAGATATTTTTAGATTTAATAAAAGTAAAAATTTCCAATTAAAATGAACTCTACCAGGGACGATATATAACTTTTCGTCGGGAAAAAATTAAAAGTACTGAGTTTTTTCTTTCTAATCTTACTTTTAACAAGTAAAAGTTCTAATGGAATTTATCACTACCCTAGAAAATTTACTTATATGTATTCAAGACTACAATGATGTATTGGCATCTAGTTAGACTAGACCTCTTCCGTCGATAAGAGAAAGATTGCGATACCATAGTACCATAGTAAACTAACATATTAGAAGCATCTGTGCAAAGTTTCACGCCAAAAAGTCAAACCCAAGTTGCTCAATTAAGTTTGAAAAAAAAGGAGGATGTCGATCGAATTGTGAAAATCGAAAAATGGTGTCATCGAGTTATCATCAAATACCTGCATTTGAAGTGGTTAAGAGATAAGCAGATTTACGAAGATATGCTTGGTACCCTTGGCGATGAAAGACCTTCGCATACGACCGCGTGAAAAAATGGATTGGCGAGTTTCAAAAGGAGTAAATGTTATATTGAAGACGAACATCGATCGGGAAGGCCAGTTTCCCCGGAAAAGTTGATGCAGTTCATGATATGATTTTGTCAAACTGTCGAATTGGGCTAAAACAAATATCTGAGGCACTAAGTATTTAATATGAACGCGTCCATCATATAGTTAACGTCGATTTGAACATGAGAAAAATTTCCGTAAAATGGATCCCCAAATGTCTGAATGTTGACCAGAAGCGTGCAAGGGTGGAAGCACGCAGGAAGCACTCGATCTGTGCTCGGTTTGAAAAATATGCAGACTTCTTAAGCCATATTATTACAATGAATGAAACTTGCATACATTTCTACGACCCAGAAATAAAACAACAATCGATGGAATGGAGACACTCTGGTTCTTCAAGGCCTAAGGAGTTTCGTGTTCAAAAATCTGCTGGAAAAATTCTTGCTTCATTTTTTTTTTGTGGGATTGCCATGGAGTAATCATGATTAATTTTCTGATAAGGGTAAAACAATAACTAGAAATTATTATTCGATGTTACTGACCACTCAACGACAAGAAGTTAAGAAGAGAAGACGCGGAAAGTAGTTGAAAGGTGTTTTGTTTTTATAGAACAATGCCCCTGCACACAAATCGCAGGTTGCCATGCAAACAATTCGTGATTTGGTGTTTATTGATTACTCGAACACTCTCCTTGTTCACCAGATCTGGCTCCGTCCGACTATCATGCCTTTCCTCTACTAAAAACAGTTTAAAAAGTCAATAAATACAGTTTCTTCCAACGAAGAGGTGATAAAAACTGTGGAGGCCTGGTTTGCAGAGCAAGACAAAAAAATCGTTTTGGAAGGTCTAGAAAATGTATCCAATTAAGAGGAGAGTATATTGAATACTAAAATATTTTGACTTTCAAATTTTCTATGCTTCTATAGTAGGCTAAGAATTTTTCAATACATAATTCAACAATAAACAATTCAATACATAATAATACAAATCTTAAAAGTTACCGAAATTTCACTGTGAATACTCCAAGTTACATGAAAAAAACCTCTGTAGAATTATCTACAGTTAGAAGTATTACTTCTAAAAGTAAAATACCTGCACGGTTTTAGTGGCACAAAACTGTCTCAAACTAATACAGGAATTTTACAAAATTTTGTTTAGTGTGTACTACGATTGTGGTAAATTTTGCTATAGCTTTTTCATTGTACACAATGTAATTCCATCAAAGTAGGTTTGTATATTACAATAAAGTTTATGGTGTTCTATTATTTACTTACATTCGAGATTTTGGTACTATTATCTAATCGATTGGAACTATAAATGTGAAATACTTTAACCAAAATATCACTTCCGGGTGAGCGGAAATGGATGTCAACTTTGTTATTTTAAGTAGAATGATCTAATTTTTAATTCATTTCGGATTTTACGACCATAAATACGTCAGTATTCATTCTTATAGCTACATGTTGCCGTTTTTGAGTTATTTAAGCTTTTCTTTTTTCTTTAGTCATAATCATTGCATCATTGAGAAATTAATATCTCGGTTAATACTGCAAATAGAGACTCCAAATTTGCTATGTTGTGAATGTAGATATAACTCCAAGAAAAGAGTACATACACCTCACAGTGTAATATACAGGGTGTTCAAAACTGAGGAACAAAGTGACATATTTTCAATTGCAGAAAACTCTTTTTCTTTTTAAATAGAACACCCTGTATTTTAATTCGAAATTGAAAAGTAAATATCATCCCCTATCATTTTATATCAGCATTCTCTAGCATTCCCTATACCTGTATCTTTAATAGATTTTGAGATATGGGCAAATATTTGTTAAACAGACTAACTAACTAGCCCTAACTAGCCCCCCAACTAATAAAAAGTCATATACGCTAATATCTCAAAATCTATTAAAGAAAGGTATAGGGAATGCTGATATAAAATGCTAGGGGATGATATGACTGTCTAATTTCGAATTAAAATACAGTGTTCTATTAAAAAAAATGAGTTTCTGCATTTGAAAATATGTCACTTTGTTTTGAACACCTGTATGTTAGAATGTGAAGCATGTGTACCGTTTCTTAGAGTTATATCTCCATTCATAACATAGCAAATTTGGAGTCTCTATTTGCAGTATTAACCGATATATTATTTTTTTAATGACGCAATGATTATCACTAAAAAAAAGAAGAGAAAAATAGCTCAAAAACGGCAACATGTAGGTATAGGAATAGCTAATGAAGATTGACGTAGAATGCAAAAATGAATAAAAAATTAGATCGTTCTACTTAAAATAACAAAGTTGACGTTCATTTCCGGTCAACCGGAAGTGAAATTTTGGTTAAAGTGTTTCACATTTATAGTTCCAATAGACCAGATAATGGTTGATGGGAACTATAAATGGTCGAAAAATCTCAAATACTAGTAAATAATTGAACATCAGACACTTTTAATAAACCACTTAGGTGGAAAACCTGTATACCTATATATCTACTTTGCGACGTTCCAAAATTTTATAATATTCCCATGACCATTGCGGAATTTAATCATCTTATCACTATTATATAAATCACGTAACACTCGATTAACTAAGTAACGAAGCTGGGCAGGATTCCAACCGATTCGCTTAACGATTCCCCTCGTTAACTACTAAGTTTTACCGACGGTAAAGAGTTAACATTACCGATAACTACTCAATCTTAAGCACATACGTCGGGCTTTTTTTGCATTGACTCGTAATTTTCGCTTTTGTTGGATATTTTTTTGTGAGCAATTCATAACCGCTCCTCTTTCCATACACCATACAAACGCTAGCTAATCTCTGCGTAGAGGAAGATATAAATAACGTCGAGCGCTAAAAACTTGGCTCTTTATGCCCTTCTCGTATACGCAAGCATATCCTATCGGTGAAGGTCCATAAAGATATTTTAATGGTTACGTATGTGCTGGCAGTAATACCCATATATCCTCCGCGAAAAACATCAAAACGGCCAATTAATGCATTTCTCGATGTCCGCTCGCTGGCTACCGGATTTCTTTTTTGCATTCTTCGTCTCCTGCGTGCGTCCGCCGCTCGAGTCGCTTTTCCTTATCACACGACGGAGGAGATATCGTCCGTTTCATCTTTGCGTATTCATTTATTTATGCGAAACCGGTAAACGAACATTATTTACTACCTTGTTTATAAAACTGTCGTCGTTACTAGGGACTGCTTCTGTACTGTAGTTGGCGTGTTTGGAAACAATTTCAATTTTATTATTATGCCTATTTTCGCTGGAAATTTTACTGCACGTGCGATGATATTCGATGTTTGTACGTAGCCATACGCCGTTGGACATGCATGTAGGTATGTACGAGTGTAGTTGTACAGTTACGGGATTATGTTTTTGGACACGAGAATATGTCCCTTCAAAAAATTGGAAGAATATTATTTTTTTGCCATATGCGAAAAATTATAGCTTAAATAAACTTCAAGAACTCAAGTGAGATATACCAGAATATTAGGTACGTAGGTCTATTATGGTTACTTTTTAAAATTCTTTTCCTATTAAGAGAAAAAGATTAAAAGAAGAGAAGACTGCCCGTGGATAGATAACAAATTATTAGACAAATCAATCATAGACGCAAATTATATAAAAGATATTTAAAACATCAACAAAGCGGACATTATAGAAATGAATACCAAACAGTTAAGAAGAAAACACTTCATCCACTAAAGAACTCGAAAAAAGATTACTACGAAAAGCAATTTGGAAAAAAACAAAAGGGATACCACGAAAATATGGAATCTAATAAACTCAAAATTAAATAGTAAAAAGAGAAAAGGTCGTAAAATACCAGAGATTGAGAGAGAAGATAGAACAATAACAATAGATTCAAAAGAAATAGCAAATGAAGTAAACAAGTACTTTGCAAATATAGGAAAGCAACCCGTAGAGAAACTATTAGTGAATACTAGAATGTACACTATCGAGTTTGGCAACCGTAATGTTGCCTTAACTATCTTTACTCGATCAATCTAAACTTATCCTAAATATTCCGCGGCTTGCACAATTAATATGAAAACTCCTGTATTGCCTATCTTTTGACACGCAGAAATGGTTGCCTACAAACGGTTGATGACGTTCTGTGGCGAAAATCTCAAACGAGAGCGCTGATAGTAGCGTCCCTAAACAGTTGATCTGACCTTGCGTGCCATGCCTTCAATATTTCGAGTTGCTTATATGTTGTCGACGTGACAAATAATTTTTGGAATTAACCCTAATGATGTAGCATCATTGTCGGAGTGAAATCAGGGTTTTTCCCCAGTATATACGCAACTTTCTGCGATATAGTAATATAATAAGTGCTTTAAATACAAGACTGTTAATTTCGCAAAGCAACGGTTGGATAAAAAAAGATACACAGATGTAAAAGAGAAAGATCGAATTTTGAATATTATTGATGAAAATCCCGAAACTAGTGTTAGAAGAATTTCCACTCAAGTGGGTGTAAGCAGCAATCTTGTTTGGAGAACTCTTCATGAGCAACTCCTATACCCCTACCATATCCAACGGGTACAAGCCCTTACTGCTCCGGATTATCAAGCGAGAAGGGCTTTCTGTGAGTGGTTTTTGCGAACAGCTGCTGATCGGCCAGATTTCGCTGATAACATCCTTTTCGCTGATGAAGCTGATTTTACTAAAAATGGAATATTTATTTTCTACAACAATCACGTTTGGTGTGTCGAGAATCCTCATGCTACCGTTGAAGCCAGACACCAGCAACGTTTCTCTCTAAACATCTGCTAAGGCATGATAGGGGAACGGTTGTTAGGACCGATTTTTTTGCCACAACGCTTAACAGGTCCTGCATACCTCGAGTTCTTGGAAAATACTTTACCTGAACTTTTGGAAGATTTACCTATAAATCTAAGACTGAATCTCTGCTTAATGCAAGATGGAGCTCCACCGCACTTTACGCGTGCTGTTAGGGAACATCTTAACAATGAATTTCCTGGCAGATGGATAGGGCGAGCAGGTGCCATTGCTTGGCCTCCAAGGTCTCCCGATCTAAACCTGTTGGACTTTAGTATCTGGGGTTATTTGAAAAGTTTAGTGTACGCAACGCTGGCAAACGATCTTCCAGAGTTGCGCCAACGAATAGAACACTGTTGCCAGATAATACGAGAAAAACCCTTGTTTTTTGAAAAAGTGCGCGCTTCCTTTGAAAGCAGATGTAGATCCTGTGTCGAAATGGAACGGGACGTCATTTTGAACATCTTCTTTGATTATAATCTATTTATGTTAAAATGCAATAACATCTTATAAAAACCGCTAAAGCAAACTTATTCTGCAATTGCGATAAATCGCTGTTATCTCGTAACAGTTAATTTGTGGACATATGTTTATTATGACTTTTAATCTTATTTTCAATCGTACTACATGCCCTTAAAATCTTTAAACGATGTTTCCAAACACCCTGTATAAATGAAAGTTTCATTTTACTTAATTCTTATATTAAGCCGCTACAACCAAAGAAAAAAGAAATCGAATTAAATAGTACAGACGGTTAAGAACACAAATACTTTACATATAAATATATAAATAAAAACGCATTTATGTAAGAATTTGCATACAAAAAAAAGAACGGAAATTACATGAGATCAGCAATTTGCCGACACTCGAATGGAATACACGGAAATTAAGCAGAGATTACGTGAGGCGCAGCCCTGAAGCCGACACTCATAACACAATGCACGGAATTAAGCGGAGATTACGTGAGGTGCAGCCTTAAAGCCGACACTCGTAACATAATACACGGAATTAAGCGGAAATTACGTGAGGTGTAGCCTTAAAGCCGACACTCGTAACATAATACACGGAATTAAGCGGAGATTACGTGAGGTACAGCCCTTAAAGCCGACACTTGTAACGTAATATACGGGATCAAATTGATACCATGTAAGATTAGCCGGTGACCGACTCTCAGCAGAGCAGGGAGAGAGCGGGAAACGGAATCTCTCTCTGACTGGTTCGCGATTTGCGACGGCGTTTATAGGCCTCGGACTATCTCCGCTACGCGAATACGATTGGGAGTTAGATTCTGCGTAAACCGACTTTGTAGTGAATACGAGGAATACGATGTTTTCGCGGACGGCGCGCGGTGAAGAGAAACTTAAACTAAACACGTCAAAAAAAAAACGAGAATTACGGGTACACTATATATAATTGCGGAAAAAAATCAATTAAAAATTCCAAATTAACAATTTATAATACATAAATTTAACTTAAAATTAACCCAAATTGATTTTTTTATTAAAACGGCATGTGACACACCCCCTCACCAAAAAATAATAATAAACAATAAAGTAAGTCAAAACTCTTTGCACAGTTCACAAGATTTCGGTGCCTCTTCCATGCTGATCCTTTTCTATGACGTCCACGCTTTTTCTGTGCCGACATGCTAACTGTTACTATGTTCTTTGGCTCCGGCATTGAGCAACGTAACTTATTAGGGTTCAAGGGAACAATGCCGACTGAAACACTGGATCAGTGTTATCAATTGACAGAAGACACATTTCACTAAATCGGGATTATAATTTCACCAGAAAATCACTAGAATTGGGAAAGGAATTACTTTATAAAGTATTTAAAAAAAAAGCAAAAAAATATATATTATATATTTACGTAATTAATAGTTTTCTTCTCTAAATCCTCTTTTATTTCATTTTTATTATAATTTTTATGAATTTTTATGAAATCATAATACCTATATATCCTTATTTTATTATTTTATTTTGTACTTTTATTTATTTATTTACATATATATGTATGTATGCAATCAAAGTATAGGAAAACCAAGTAACGTCACTCACGTTTTTATAAGTAGGTTTTTACGGAAATTTTTTGGTTCTTCTACCATTTTGTTTTGTACATTGTGCACGAAATTTTAAAAATATAGGTGTATGTTAGAATGAAAATTAAAATCATTCCCATATAAACGAAAATACACTCGTGAAGAAAGCTAAATTACAAAAGACTTATCTAGATTCCATATCATAGAATATAAATGGCAGACTTACATAACATATATTATATAGTACAAAATAAAATGGCGACTGAAATTTATCTTGGCAAAAGTGATGCTACTTGGTTTTTCCATACTTTGATGTAATTTAGTCTTCGTGTTCAATGAATTCTCTAGATTTATTACTAAAATTAAAGAAAATTCACTAAACTTTTCACTAGCCACTAGAATGAATATGATTTGGGTACACCAGACGTGCTTTCAATGCATCAGATTTAGTGGAAAATTCACCAAGTTGGCAACACTGCACTGGATGCAACGCACTCGTCTGTCGGTGGTTATGGTGAGAGTAAATCTGGCACAGGAGGCGTACCGCATAGTTCCATATACCGTAACTGTAAAAAGTCTGAAATTCCTGGGGATACCAAAGGGCAGACTTGTACATCCCTGCAATGGATGACGACGTGAATGACTTCGAAATCGGTGGCGGTGTTTCAAGTATGGCCGCATGGACAGGACGCTTATCCGGCGTCGGTGGCAAAAAAACCAGCTACAAACTCAGTTATCAGTCTCAAATTTATTATGGAAACAAAGATATACAGGACACCATGAAATAAATATATGTACACTGCCCAATAAAATTAATATCGTTGTGACTATCAAAACTACTCATCACTTAGAGAGGCGCCCATACGGTTGGCATCGGCTTATACAGGTAGGAGATTTATTAGGGTACCTACGAGTAAAACACCTGGCTATCATGAAAATCACGTATTTTCTAAATATAATTTTGACAGTCACTGCGCTGTGGACGACGACATTAATTTTGTCGGGCAGTGTACATATTAACTAACTTATCTTATAGTTTGGTCGAACTACATCCACATGCCTAGGTTAACAGTAGTGTATACGCAGAGATCTGAATGTGCGCGCAGATTATTACATTAACTTCAAATGGACGGTAATAGGAGAGCTAATCAGCAATTACTCCCCAGACTGAATATACGGTGACGGTACGGTATTTGATAACAACGGTTGTGCGGAGATTACGAAATTATCCCGCGTAACATACGTGGATGTTCGATGCAATTAACAGTATAAATACGACCGATCGTGTTGCGCTGGAGGCGTCTGCGTGCAACTGTTAATAAAACTTTACTCGTTTGGATAAACGTCCACAGAACTTAACTGCAACTGACCTCAACTTATGTATGTTACCACTTTGTTAACTGAGAAAGCGAAGTCTAGGTAACTCCCATCGTGTATACAGTCGGCTGTTTGCGATGCTATACGGTTTAATTACCTACAAATAAAACAATTTCGACTGATTTGCTTCGGAAATTAAAACGACTTTGGAGATAATTTCATAATAGTTGCAATATAATCAATTTGTATTTTTATAACTTATTCATTCTTGTAGTAATAATATGTGAAAACCGAGTAATTAATACCTAGAAGAAATTTTAGCTTCAAATTACATAGAAGATAACTACAAAAAGGCTTAGGATAGAAACGGAACAGAAAAAGAAAATTCAATGAATAGGAGAATCGTCTGTTTATGAATTGTTGAGGAAACTTCAAACAAAGACTACTTTTTACTTTATTAATTTTTTTCGCCATTTTGTATTACCTCTTTCTTTTTTGCTTTTTTAGTAGAAAGATTTCAAATATGAAGGTATTTACATAGTACCTGTCTAGTAAATATTCTTGCCATCTTACTTGGGCAACGTTATTCTTCTACTGATGTTAAGAAAACGGTTAGGTAATAGACAAAAAATGAAGAGAAGTGATATTTTACATTTATATAAACTTATGTGTTCCGTGCGACGCAGTAAGGGTGTAACTTAAAGCGAGATACGGATACGGAACGTCTATTAGATATACTGAAAATTTTATTACTCAAATGCGCACATTGCCTGAGACAATACTTGTTACTGACAATAAAACACGATATGAGTTAGGCTGATATTGAAACACGCATTTACACATATAAATAGCTAGAAGGTGAAATTTTGTAAATTCAAATTGCAGAACGTTGGCACCCTCGGGTTTCCAACTTTAAACGGGGGATCGTAAAGAGCGACCTCATGGGAAACCGATGATGATTACACAACTTCTAGCACAGCTTAAACAACTCCTGGAACAACTTAAATATCTCATGGACCAGCTTAAATGGCCCCTGAAACAGTTCAATAGACCCAAGGACAGCATAAACAGCTCCTGCAACAGCTTAAACAACTCTTGAAACAAATCAAATAGCTCTTGCAACAGTTTAAACAAGCCCCTGGCACAGCTAAATAGTTTCTGGCATAGCTTAAACATCCCTTGAAATAGCTTAAGCAGCTGCTGGAACAACTTAAACAGCTAAGAAGTTCTTCAAACAGCTTTAACAGCTTTTGCAACAGGACCTGTTTAAATTCTTTCGGAGCTATTTAAGCTGTTCTAGGCGCTGCTTAAGTTGTACCAGCTATTCAGCTATTCCAGGAGCTTGTTTAAACTGGTTCCAGAAGCTGTTTAAGCGGTTTAAGAAGTTATTTCAGCTGTACAAGAGCTGTTTAAGCTATGCTCGGAACCTATTTAGCTGTTTTAGGAGCTGCTAACCAATACGGCTCCGGAAAAAAAAAACTGGTTAACTGCAACTGATCAGAGAAAGATTCGAACCCCTAAAAGCTTTAGGTAATTGCAAGCGCCCATAAGAAATAATATGACGCCAACCTATAACGCCAAAAAAAAAAAATCTAAACAAACCAACTAATGCGACCCTCCGAAAGGTCCAAGATCTTACCTGTCATTCAGAGGTCCCGCCGGCTCAAGTGGAGACGGGTGGGGTTAAAAAGGTCCGAACTAAGGCGCCACCCGCTTTGTAAGATCTACCCTGTCGAGCGTCCGTCAAAACGGGAAATTCGAGATAGTAAAAACACAGGGGGAAGTCAGCGTAACAGCAGGACGAAAGAAAAGTAAGAAAAAACGAAAACTACAATTTACGTGGTAATATAAAGTAATACGTTTTATGAAATATAGTAATATTCGCGCAATTCAAAGGTAAAGAAATGTTAAAGGTAGTAATTGTAAAATGTCGAGTTCCTTAAAGCTAAATAAACGTAACCAGATTACAAAAGTAATCTCAACTACATACAGTTGGGTTTCGCGCGCGTAACGTTGATGATCATCGCAGTCTAGCGCTAACAATATCTCCACCGTGGTGAGTTTAACACCCAACCACATCCGACAACGATAATATATATACAAGGTTTAAAATAAAATCTAATATAAATATATAAACAATTACGAAATATCCTGAAGGGAAATAAACACTAAACATGAGCCCCCGGTGCCTTAGTTGGCTACTTTACACAGGAAAAAAAACAAAATGGCTCTACGCTGCCGTTTAGGCGAGCATTCAAGGGTAACTAACGGCAATAACTAGGTAAAAATTTTAAAAACACAGGCCTGACTCGTTTCGCTGGCGTCCCTGAAGAAACGTGCCGGCTCCCAGCATTGACGGCCCCCCCGATCAGGAATTCGGGTCTATCTCCAGGCTCGGTGAACTCGCACAAAAGAAAAACGGGCCGCAGATGGCGGTGACTAGACCCCAGATGGCAGGTTCGAGTTGGACAGCTCCAAGGGTCCAATCAGGGAGAAAACATCACCCCCTCGAGATTAGGCATCGGTAAAATATGCCTTAAGAGGCTCACAGCTTACAATAAAACGGTGGGTAGGTTACCCGTAGGTGGGGAAAACCCAACACACAAAAGAACCCTTGCGTCCAAGGGCTCACGGAACTTCACGTTCAAAACACGTGGGCGGTGAAAACGTAGGTCGTCAGATGCCCCCAAATCCGCCTAAGCGATGCGAAACGCAAAAATTTCCAAAACCATCAAAACAATGCGATTCCGCCAGCAACACGCAAAATGCCCTTAAATCCGCATACTCAAATGCGTTACTTCCACACCAACAAAAATGGCAAATTGCGGACGAACCAAAACGCAGGCCTACACACTCAAGCGCCAGCACGGGAGTGACCAGGAAACCGGAAGGTCGTTTCGAACCTTTTCCGATAAATCGACAATTCTAAAAGAAAAATCGATGCCGGAAACGACGTAATTGAAACTCCCCGAAGCAAAACGCTCTAAACATCTCCCTAGACGATACAAAGTACTCGCAGAAAAGATAACTTGAAGAGAAATTTAGGAAAGAGAAGTTGGTAGCCCCGACTCTACCGAACAACCGCCGGTAACAAACGTACGCGCTGTCAAAACAGCTGACAGGCGAAGTAAACAAAACAAACGGCGCTCACCAACTCTCCCAGGAAACAGTAGAAAGAAGGGAAATAGCGAACAACCAAGAGAAAGGCACGGAAAAATAAAGCTGAACAAAACACAGGTCGGCAATATCCCCGGTAAGTAGTAAATAAAAGTCACCCTCAAAACTAATCATAACCTCCGCTTCTAGTGACCATGCCCAAAGCGAGCTCGGAAACCAACAACAATATAACACGTAGGCGACCAGTATGTTACACCCCAAAGCTACCCCGAATAAAAGAACCGTTAAATAGGTACAGTAAGGAAAAATAGATACAGTACGAGCGAGAAGGTAAGAAAACAGCGTAACAAATCCCCCCCTCACGTCAGAAGAAGTTTTCGTAGAAAAATTCTTAAGTGTCAGACCCACAACAAGAAAGGAAACAAAAAAAAAATAAACCCAACATCCCTAACTATTGAGAAGGCACTAAACAACCATTCCATCTACATAACGGACACACACTAAGATCAACCCACGGTCCATACTACCACGCGGACCCTTCGGCAAATCGGCCGGAAATCCAGGAAAAAAAGAAGAAAAATCAAACAACAAAAACGGCAAATCTGGGTGAAGGCGAACCCCACACCAAGCGAAACAAAGCACGACCCGGACAGACTCAACAGCACCCCAGAAGAAGACCTAAAGTAGGCGGAAAACAAAGCGAGGCAAGCCTCAACAAAAAGCCCAGATGAGAGGGTGATCATTACCTCTCACGGCGAAAGAAGAAGAAGCTGTGCCGCCAAATCCAACCAGACCCGAACCAAGACCCACACGAAGCGACAATCCCCAACATCCAGCGTAAAATGAGACACATCACGTGAGGCGATCAGTGCTCAAAAAAAAGTTAAATAAGAGGTTAACTAAAACAGGTTCATTACTACTTAATAAAGGATACAAAGCGGAATAAGGAATGCGGACATGATAGAGAAAGGGGAAAAAGGGTTAAATCTCCATTCGCACGCACACACAACCAACGATCCGTCAGTCCCAGAACCAGCCCAAAAGAAAGGGAACTAAAAGTTAACGAAACGCTGAAGGCGAAAACAACAAAATCACGGGAGATAAAGGCCAAAAAAAAACAAAGGTAACGTTAAATCAAATTTAAAGTCATGGACGGCCCATCCAGACTGAAACAGTGAAGCTGAAACACAAATTCACCTACCCATCTCTCGGAACAAAAATAGTGAACGCGAGTCTCTACGATAAAGAAGACTGCCGAGATTCAGCCCCAGGGAACGAAGATGAACGACATTTTTTTTGAACACCAACTCCCTACAAAAAAAGAAGCAGGGGACCATGAAACAGTCAACCTAAAACAAAAAAGGGTGTGTCCTTTTTTTTCCAAGGTGAAGTAGACACGAACTAAAACAGTACCAAAGTACCAACGACAAAAGAAAACAAAAACAAACCAATCCTATGCCCGGAACACAAAGTCTGAACGTTAAAGAAAGCAAAAGCTGCCGGGTCTCAGCAAAGACAGAGTTCGGGACTACGCCCTCACGAACTTAACTCTATATGTCTACCAGAAAGTCCTAATCGGTAAAGAAATCTTACGTCAAATCCGGTAAGTTACGAAATTTACTCAGCCAAAATCAGCAATCACGGCTAAGGATACGCCAAATACCTAAAGTAAGGAAAAAGGGATTCCAAGAATGGACAAAGGAAAAAAAAAACTAACTAAACAGCACTAAACCCAAACCGTAAAAGCTTTCCAAAAGTGCAATGGCGAAACTGTGTGATTTTAGGACGCCTCTTACGCCTCGGTCACAAACCGACAGGAGTATTCTTCTGGCCCACCTGCAAACCAAAAAGTCCCAACACTTCATAGGGACAACGCCTAACCTAAACCAACGCGACCGAAAACATACTAAACACACAGACGGTAAGCTGAAACAAACGGTATCCATTCCGGAGGATTCTCACCCTCGGCAGGTTCACCCTAGCCTATTATATCCCCCGGGACCGGACGGGTAAAAAACGTTAGTCATCGTTAGGTTGAGCTTCAGCAAACCTCCACTCCAGAGACCTGGAAGCACCTTCCCTGGCATGTCTTCAGTTCATAGGTATTGGAACGAAATCTTGCGATGGATCATAAATGGTCCTACGTATTTATCTGCCAATTTTGCGGTATAGTATTTAGCAGCATCAGAAAGTACAAAATTCTTACGCCAAACTAGTTGAATTAGGTAGGAACTCATCATTACGGCGTCAAGATCGTAACGACTCTTAGCTCTCTCACTATGCCTTCTGCAACCGCAACTTAACATCCTTGTAAAGCTTACTAAAATGTTCGTCCGCTCTTTCCATAAGTCGTTCTGGATTCAATCTTACCGGAGACATTCTCCTTTTCGCCACATCTCTTCCCCTTCATCAGCGTTACCCGATATTTTCATTTGCCTACCGAAATTGATCATATACGGGGTTAGTCCTGTAACCTCGTGATTCGCGGGTTCTAAGTGCGCACGTTACTTTGGGTAAGCAAAGCATCCCACTCGCGATGATTATCCGAGACGTTAGGCTATAAGCATGGTCTTAAGTACACCGGTTAACTCTCAAACTGGATTTGGCCTGAGGATGTAATATGAAGTATACGCAACTTAACCTGATACTTCTGCATTATAACGAGCGATATTCTTTCGACTAAAATTGTACACCGTTATCGGAAATTATAGTTCGAGGAACTCCGAATAATAGAAATACGTCGTTCTCAGATGTCTAATAACAATATTAGCGGTGCTCTTCGCATCGCAAACGTCAAGGTAAATTTGCTAAAACAATCGGTTACGACCAAGATAAAGTTGTTACCATGTTGGTTTTGGGTAGCGGTCCACACTATATCCACGCTAATCATCTCCCACGGTGATCAATATAAGTGTGTCCTCCCATTAGTCCAGTTGGTTTTCGCTGTTCAAGGCTTCGAACGTATGCACGGTATACAGCGGCGTATGTATCTTATGACGTCAGCGAGCATCTTCCGGCCAATAGTATCTCTCGGCGATACGGCGATAGGTTTTTATCCAATTCCAAATATGTCCACAGGTTGGTTCATCATGACACGAACGTATGACCTCATTTCGGCGATTTCTAGGTTACAACTTCCTTCCAAGAGTCAGCCTCACCAGTCAGGTCCCATTAGGGTGGTCTACGTACTTACAAAGCCTATTATCGATAATTTTGGAACGTAGGGTACTTTTCTGGTGATGTGTCTACGGCAGCATATAACTTGGCATACCAACGATCCGGCTGACGGTCGCCACCCACGGCATCAAGAACAGGTACCGACCGGGATAAAGCATCGGGGACAACATGATCTTTTCCTTTACGATGAACTATCGTGAAATCGTATTGCTGTAGGCGTACGGACCAACGTGCCAAACGTCCACTCGGAGAGTTCAATTTATTTAACCAGCATAGGGAATAATGATCGGTCACGACGGTGAAGTGTGAGCCCTCTAGATACGGTCTCAATTTTTCAATTGCCCAAAGGACAGCTAGGCATTCCTTCTCAGTGGTCGAGAACTTACGTTCCTGAGGTGTTAAAGAACGGCTCAAGTAACTGATAACTCTCTCCTGCTCCTCGATAGTTTGTGTCAACACAGCTCCCAATCCAAAGTCTGAGGCATCCGTCTGTGTACAACAAACTCCCTTGAAAAGTCGGGGCAAGACAAAACAGGTGCAGATATCAAGCGTTCACGAATGGCTGTCCAAGCCTCATCGCATTCCGTGCTCCAGGTAAAAGGGCGGGTTCTTACGAAGTAAGTTAGTCAACGGGATATAACGGTGGCAAAATTGGGTACGAATCGGCGGGTACCACGACGCCATTCCAACTATTCGCCTCACTTCTGTGACAGATTTAGGAGTAGGTATCCTGATAATCGCTTTAACCTTATCCGGGTCTACAAGTAATCCATCTCCATTTACACGTAGCCAAGGTTATTTTAGTTCTTCACGACAAAAATAGGCAATTTCTCCTTGCTAAGGGTAAGTCCAGCAGTCCTCAATCTCTTCAGCACCTCTCGAGTACGGTCAAGTGTTCCTCAAAGGTCTGAGTGACAATAATGATGTCGTCCAGGTAAACAAAAACTTTAGGCTCCAACTCAGGTCCAAACACACCATCTATAAAACGTTGCCAGGTAGCAGGCGAATTGTGGAGACCAAAAGGTAGACGTTTAAATTGGAAAAGTCACGATTGGGTACAGTAAAGGCAGGAATAAAGGCGAGAAGATTCCGCAACGGGATCTGCCAACAGGCTGACTTAATATCAAGAGACGTAAGATATTTGGCGTCTCGAAGCTTATCTAAAGTGTTAGAGACATAAGGCAGAGGGTACGCGTCTCTCTCTGTTACCTGATTAAGTTTGCGGTAATCTACACAAAAGCGGTAAGTCTTATCCTCTTTGCACCAACAAAATAGGCGAAGACCAAGGGCTTGACGATTTTTCTACGACTCCAAGAGCTAACATTCTATCCAGTTCTTGATCTACGATTTTCCGCATGGCGGGAGAAATAGGTAGTATCGCTTGCCTTATTGGTGGACTATTGGTCCGAATATGGGGTTCAACTAACGAAGTGCAACCAAGTTTGCCTTCGGCACCCTTAGGAAAAGCGTCTCTACTAACTATCTTCCAACCGAAATCGCTGTTGGTCGGTAAGATGAGGTCTAGTGCATAACGCATTCAATACGTGCTTTTCGGGAGAGGAACACACCATTCTCCTTTCCTCAAGTCAGGTATAATTCCCATGATTCGCCAAAAATCTGCCCCCAAAATTAGGACGTGCGGTAGCTCAGGCCACAATTATAATATCGACGAGTTTTTCCGTCGATCGCGCAACTGCACAGGGACAGAAATTTCGGCCACGACACAGCACTTCTGTCCGGACGCAACAGTGCATGTGAAGTTCGACGCTTTAACGGAATCCCAAGAGTTCCCAAGATATCCCAACCAGGTTTTCCCAAGATAGTACGCGAAGCACCAGAATCCAATAGCCCAAGAAAAGTTTTATCAAAAATTCAAACCTGAAGGTACGGTCTTTCATCGTCCTCGCGTGAGCTAATATAAAAATCTAACCGAATCTTATCCTCGATGTTGGTCGTTTTCTAACATCTCGACACGCTATACGACCTCCTAAACGCGTCTGTCGCTCGTTTCCCGAACATTTCGGACAAGTCGGTACCGTCACATCAGGTGTCCGGCACCGATAACAATGTCGCTTCCTTGCCCGTGTACATTGAGAGGAACGGTGCCTCCTCACCCTTACAGTTCCAGCAGCGCAAGTAGCTACAGCGAATACGGGAACAGCATCACCCGACGCAGAGGGCGGTGGAGCCGCATCACAGACGTAGAGGAGGTGGAGCGCTTACGTAAGCTAAAAGGCTCAAAGCCTTTGCTCGACTGGGCGGCGAGTACATAAGCTTCAACGGAAGCTTTAACGCGCCTTCTAATTTCCTACAAGATCTAATAATTGGGCGCTAATCCTAGTGACTTCGGTGAGACCCCAGTTGTGTTTGATAAAATGGCAAAATATTCTTTAATAGTATCTTAAGTCGGGTAGCTTCCGGCAAATTGAACCCGTCAAACGCGCGAACAATCCCTTCATAATCGATATATATAATCCGATAGGTTCATCAGCACCCGTGTTCTATGTTAATTTCCTCGTACAAGCGATCATCATAATCTGAAGGTTGAATTCCTCACGCAAACCCTGAGCTAGTATTCTTCCCAAGAATCAAAGCTATTCTCTGTTGGCACGGAATACCAAATCAGTGCACGGTCAGAAAAAAGATCAAATAGCGGAACGCGTATAAAATCACGGTACAAAATTCTGTGAATTCTGGCTACCCTCAACTCATTAACCCTCTCCAAAAAGGCGCTAACTGACGTTCCCCTAAGTCCACTAAATTTAAGGCCCCAAGACGATACTGGTACAGGCTTAGGTCCGCTCGCGACACGCTGCCGACACGCGTTACCGGGCTCAACGGTTCCCATATCACCGTCCGAGGAAATCAGAACAAATTCTGGCGCGTTATCACCCAAAGCCGACAAAATCCAGGGCGGAAAATTGACCCAAAGTGGAGGTACGTTCGAAACATTTTGGCCTTAAAGGTAAGTTGCGAAGACAAATTAAACTAAGCTCACCCAATAACTCTGAACGAGCAGTGGTTTGTTCTTCCGACGCAGTTACAACGCGGTTGATACAGTCCGAACAAATGCGCAATCTTAGACGAAAGCTTACGGAATTCGAGGATTTACGGAATCGTTGAAAACATCAATGAGTTGCGTAAGCTCGGTTAATTAGCTTTAATAGCCGTAAGCGTCTTCCTCAAAGGTAAAACGGATGTCTAGGCTGCACGTAATTAATACTATTAGACATTTTAGTTAACTGTCTAAGAGTCCTTCGCATGATCTCTACTGTACCGGACTCCCGTTACTCCGTGTATGCGCAACTCATACACTAACTCATCCGCGCATAACCGTCCAATATCCATTTTAAAATCCATGACGAAAGCAAAAAAAAAACGCCCAACCGGAACGACCGGAAACGCTACCGCGAAAACACAGCGCAAGTAAACAGTGGAAAAGAGAAATAAAAATAAAACAAAAGGGGGGAGGGAAACAACTAAAGCCTAAAAGCTCAAAATGGCACAAAAAAAGAAATTCGAGCCCCACACGTTCGGGCGCCAAACTATAACGCCAACCAGCTTACATCGCAAAAATATAAAACAACAACTAACTGCTGCTCCTCCGAAGGTCCAAGATCTTACCTGTCATCCAGGGTCCGCCGGCCTTCAGTGGAGACGGGGTGGGTTAACAAAAGTCGAAATCTAAGGCGCCACCGCTTTAAGATTACCCTGTCGAGGCGTCCGTCAAAACGGGAAATTCGGAGATAGTAAAACACAGGGGGGAAGTCAGCGTAACAGCAGGACGAAAGAAAGTAAGAAAAACGAAACTACATTTACGTGGTAATGTAAGTAATAAGTTTATTGAATATAGTAAAATTTGCGCAATTCAAAGGAAAAGAAATGTTAAAGGTAGTAATTATTCCGGAAAAATAAATGTGTATAAATGTAGACGAGTACAGACAAAATAAATCGGGCTCGAATAAATGTCGAGTTCCTTAAAGCTAAATAAACGTAACCAGATTACAAAAGTAATCTCAACTACATACGGATGGGTTTCGCACGCGTAACGTTGATGATCATGCAGTCTAGCGCTAACAATATCTCCACCGTGGTGAGTTTAACACACAACCACATCCGACAACGATAATATGTATACAAGGTTTAAAATAAAATCTATATAAATATATAAAACAATTACGTAATATCCTGAAGGGAAAAAAAACACTAAACATGAGCCCCCGATGCCTTAGTTGGCTTCTTTACACAGGAAAAAAAACAAAATGGCTCTACGCTGCCGTTTAGGCGAGCATTCAAAGGTAACTAACGGCAATAACTAGGTAAAAATTTTAAAAACACAGGCCTGACTCGTTTCGCTGGCGTCCCTGAAGAAACGTGCCGGCTTCCAGCATTGACGGCCCCCCCGATCAGGAATTCGGGTCTGTCTCCAGGCTCGGTGAACTCGCACAAAAGAAAAACGGGCAGCAGATGGCGGTGACTAGACCCAGATGGCAGTTCGAGTTGGACAGCCCAAAGGTCCAATCAGGGAGAAAACATCACCCCCTCGAGATTAGGCATCGGTAAAATATGCCTTAAAAGGCTCAACAGCTTACAATAAACGGTGGGTAGGTTACCCGTAGGTGGGGAAACCCAACAACAAAAGAACCCTTGCGTCAAGGGCTCACGGAACTTCACGTTCAAAACACGTGGGCGGTGAAAACGTAGGTCGTCAGATGCCCCAAATCCGCCTAAGCGGATGCGAAACGCAAAAATTTCCAAAACCATCAAACAATGCGATTCCGCCAGCAACACTGCAAAATGCCTTAAAATCCGCATACTCAAATGCGTTACTTCCACACCAACAAAAATGGCAATTGCGGACGAACCAAAACGCAGGCCTACACACTCAAGCGCCAGCACGGGAGTGACCAGGAAACCGGAAGATCGTTTCGAACCTTTTCCGATAAATCGACAATTCTAAGAAAAATCGATGCCGGAAACGACGTAATTGAAACTCCCGAAGCAAAACGCTCTAAACATCTCCCTAGACGATACAAAGTACTCGCAGAAAAGATAACTTGAAGAGAAATTTAGGAAGAGAAGTTGGTAGCCCCGACTCTACCGAACAACCACCGGTAACAACGTACGCGCTGTCAAAACAGCTGACAGGCGAAGTAAACAAACAAACGGCGCTCACCAACTCTCCAGGAACAGTAGAAAGAAGGGAAATAGCGAACAACAAGAGAAAGGCACGGAAAAATAAGCTGAACAAAACACAGGTCGGCAGTATCCCGGTAAAGTAAATAAAAGTCACCCTCAAAATAATCATAACCTCCGCTTCTAGTGACAATACCCAAAGCGAGCTCGGAAACCAACAACAATATAACACGTAGGCGACCAGTATGTTACACCCAAAGGCTACCCGAATAAAAGAACCGTTAAATAGGTACAGTAAGGAAAAATAGTACAGTACGAGCGAGAAGGTAAGAAAACAGCGTAACAATAATAGTATAAAATTTACAAATATATGTATTGCTCTGTTTTTCATAACAAATGCCCGGGATTTAAAATTTTCATTTTTTTTTACTTCAATAAAATACAATATTATAACTATTTTTAATAAATTCGATTCAATATTCAAAATTTCAATGAATATATAATTTCTTTATTTGCATAAATTTTTTTTGTTTATTTTTTTTTCAATAGAAAATACGACAAGTTAATGGTTTTTATTCACCTCTAAATATTGTGAAGTGAATATGTGACATTCTACCTGCTAGGTGGCACGGATGTTGGAACAAATTAGCTGTCAAATTTAGCTTTCGATAGCGTCGCTAACGAATAAGCAGTGTTTTCTTATCTACAGAGCGCGCGTCCTGCTCTGGTCGTTTAAAATTGGAAAAATGTAATTATCATATCTCGTGTTAAAAATACACTAAACGTGCAATAAAAGAATGTTTTAAAACAATACAAGCGTAACTCTTTATTTAAACAACAAATAACGTTATATTTTATCAAATTTTGAGACTCTTAAGTCACAGGTATGTTGGAATACATAAAACAAATTATTTAACTCAAAATCCGTATCGAAGCTTGCCTGGCACTTTAAATAAATGAGGTTAAAGAAACGTCACAAATATTCGGTAAATATTTGAAAATCAGAGTCATCTATCAGTAAATGGCCAAACTAAATTTGTAAGAAAAATATTTAAATACCCGTGTTTTCGATATATGTAAAAATCCGTATAATAAATAGACTATCATAGTGTCGATTTTGATGACAACCATTAAATATTAAAATTTCTAAAATAACTAAAATAATGGCGGTTCATACAAACTTAACCCCAAAATTAACGTATCGTGAACATAAATTACAAAAATCTAATTTACGGGTTAAAATTAAATTGAAACTAATTATTCTCTCTTTTAGGTGGGAGATACTTGATGAAATACCTTGGATGCAAGTATAGACAGCTCAAAACACGGGTGTGGGCAGGTAATTCCCTGGATCAAACTGGACATTCGATTTGACGGACTTTAGTAACGGTTATATCTTGGAATAGTTAAGGATTCCTCTCAGAAAATTTCATAGGAAATTCTCGAAGATTATTCAGGTAAAGATATGGATTTATATTATTCAGGTGATAGATCGTTACCTTTTAGGTAAACACTTTGGGAAACTTTGACATTAGTATATGTGGGCATAAAAAAATGTTATAGGAGCTCGTCTCTCGTGAACAGATGAAGAATACTCATTTAAACTCTAATTAACAGTAATCTGCCTTCGATTGTTATCGCTATCAGGTAAAACAACATAGAATTCAAATGGACAACCAGTAACTGACATTAAGATACTGACATTTACTCGAAATTGAGGGGAATACAGCAATTATTACGGAATAAACATCCCAAAGAATGAAAAATCTCCTGAAGCAATAATATAAAAATTAAAAAAAAATATCAGGTAAGCTTAATTAACAAATAAATAAAGTTCGCATTTTATATAAAGCTATAATAATTAGCACGTCTAGCTAATACGGTCTATTTTTATAGTCATTTTTGACAAACTTAAAATTTGCCTGTAGAGTAGGCAATCGAGTATGCACTTCAACTTATAATTACTCCTTTATTAGGCTTTGAATCTGTTTTAAATGTCTCTAAATTATTTAATACTCCTATTTCCATAGCAGTATATCTAATTGAACAATAGCTAACCTTATATAGCTTAAGTACAAGGCAAAGCCCAGTTTTCTAATGTAAACTGGCTAAGGCCTAAAGTGACTATAATGTTGAAGATAATACATATCTTATTTGTATTTTTTTCGTAGTTTTAAGTATAATTGTTTGCTTTTGAACAAAACGCACGTGATGATGCATGCAGTAATAGTTTTACGACTAGCAAACTAAACGTTTTATTTTTTATTGTATTAATAATAGATTCCTTCTCAACTGTTGCTCCATAGTAGAAAACGCGATTTCTCACGGTTAAAATTTGTGTCAGAACTAAAACGAAATTTTCTGCTGGACGTTCCCTCGTGTCTCCCCACTTCGGCCAAAAATAATATCTTTACAATGTTTTTGATAAATGGGAGTATTTACTAGATGGGAAAGGAGTAGAAGCAAGCAATGACAAAACAAATATTTTGCGTCTAAAACTTGCTCCTGAATGCTGCCGGCTGTGACGCGCAAAGCTGTCCCTTAAGGAAATGGTAGACTTAAAGAGAAAAATACCCGAATGATTCTAGCCTGAGCAAGCAAGAGAGAAAATATCGGCTGCTTGTAATGAAAGGGACCCGATATCTTCTCTTTTGCGCTCGCATCATTTGGATACTTTTTACTTCAAGTGTACATAGTAGGAATAAGGACCTACAAATGCAGTTCTCTTTACTTACATCACGAAAATTCTGCATTAAGTATGTCACTAAAAATACATTTTCCTATCTATTTTAGAATCAAAGATGTTTTTGGCATGGGCTGATTATAGAGTTGAATCAGGGCGATCTCGTAACATAAATGTCGCATTGAAACATAGTGCCAAGCTGTGATTCGCCAAATGTAAATATCATCAGCTAATTTATTTGATTGCCGGAACTGTTTAAACGAAGCATCGATATTTAAGGACGCTCATTCTTATTCTAATCGCAATTTATTTGGCCATGGTATCAGTTTACAGAATAATGTTACAAGCATTTGATCGAGTTGTTACATCTTTTAACATGCGAATTCCAACAATTAAAATAAAATATAAAATGTATGACCTTGAAATTGTTGTTAATACGTAAAGCCAATAATGATTTAAATAATTATAACAATTTATTAAAATTATAAATTTCTAAATATCCAAGAATAAAGAACGAAATTTGTAATTATCCAATAAGAGAATTAACGTCACTTGTAAACAGAGGGGCCATCCATAGGAATGCCTTCGATTTAAAGGTAAAAATTGTCTTTGTACATATAAGTAAATTGATTGAAAGTCTTAAGAAGTAAAACAAACTTTGTCACGAATTACATCCTAACAAAAAGCGAAAGATGAGTTTGGTTACCTATACCAACGTGTGGATGATATTGACTGCATGATATGTACCGCAAATAAAAGTTCAAAGTACCTTAGAGATTTTTAATAGTTTTCATACTAAATTGCAATTCAGCTACGAGAAAAGACGAGATCAATACGTAACCTTTTTTAGATACCGTAATACACAGGAACAACGCAAATGTGAAGTTGTCTTGTAACAGGAAGCTGTTACACTCGAACAGATTGTTAAATTATAACTCTTGTTACCCCCATCAACTACAAGATAGTTTTGTTCTTGGAATGAAAAACAGAATCATTAAAATCAGTTATGCAGATTTTGTCTCAACAATCGTAAGTGGCTTAAAAAAATTTTAATCAAAGATGAACATTCGAAATGTCTTGTAAACTGGCTACTTCTCCATCAGTGCCGTTGATCAAGTTCGCTCTAATGACATAGAAGCTAAATAACAATACATATATCTAAGAACCAAAACTTAATAGCTTATCTGAACCGGTTGGTTTAGAATATAAGGCAGTGATAATCCTAATATCTAAAAAACGTTAAAAAAGTTTTCCATCATTCTGAAACTCAATAGGAACTTTATTCTGTTACTGATTGTGTTAAACGTAAACAAAAGATTATTTAGTTTGTCAAAAACTGTTATAATGTAGTATCCGCTTAACAATAAGTAAAGTGAAGTCCGACTTGTATAACGGAAGTCTCATTCAAGCTATTTGAGAAGTTAAAAGTCTTGCATTGCATGCTTCTTGAATGTATATGTCACAGGAACTATCGCGCTACATATTTCTCAAAGATAATCTATGTAGGTATACACATCTCAAGTGGTCCATTTAGATAAAAGAAGCTAATTTAACAATATCCGTACCCTGTTTGGTCGTTTTATTTTTCGTCCTCCTACTTAAAACACATAAATAATGAAGGAGCACATTTTAATGTTTCGTAAACAAGAGATACAGAATAGCGTTTCACACAAAATATAAATATAAACATTTGAGTGTGTGGGACAAAGATTGTGTATGCATCACTTTCTATGTGTAGAATTCGTTGAAGAAATACCCTTGAAAATTAAAAAAATATATTTGCTTTCAGGTAAAAATATAACTCTCCATGACAATGAGTTACCAACAATGTAATTGTTGTTTTTTTTTTTTCGTTTGCTGCTGTTGTTTTTTAACGCCGAACGAGTTCACGTCTTCTCCAGGAAAAAAATATTATCGTCCATTTTGTTGTTTGTCCTCGTATTTCGACTGGTCCCCGTATACAAAACCAGAAGTGAAAGACAAATGGCAGTCTCAGTAAAGTTGAACGTTGACAAAAAACATGTGCGGAACGTTTAAAAATGCGACGGGAGTGTGAATAAATGGGAACAATTGAATCACGTAAACTTGTTTCTTTTGTCTGCTATGTCATTTTTTTATGTGATCACTGGATGGCTCGACTAATGAATAGGGCAAACGTTTATTTTGCTCTTATTTAGCTGAACACATTTTATTATTCACATTTATTTCACCTTTTTTTTTTACTTTAAGAAGTCATTTCATTAATTCATCGAGGAATATAGAAAAGGCATTTCTAGCTACCTAAGCGAGTATGTTCTTACCATTCATAATTGCGAATTACAAATCTGGCGGCAGATTTAGTATGAATTATAAATCGAACAGTATTTTAGCGATTTTAACTGATATGCAACCGTAACTTTAGTCTGCTTCAGTCGGTTCTGACAAATACAGTGTTCGGGCACTCTTTAAATCTTTTACTTTTGATTTCAAAAAAAAAAAAAACGTTAAACATGAAAAAACAAGATTTCCTCAAAATAAATTTTAAAATAAATGATAACACGGTATCTTTATTGAGTGCTACCGTCGAACATAAATTATGTTTTGATTTAACCAGTAGGAATATTATCTTTTGACTTTGCATGAACTTTAAGTGGCATAGAAAAAAGAACACCTGTAATAATGAATATTTTGTAAGTTTTCTTTTTGGGAATATGTTTATTTATGATAAGATAAAAACCGATATTTTTTTCGGCCATATTACTCTAGCGGTTTTTGTGTTAACTTCTTCAAAAGCATTTATGATCGCGTAGGTCTAAAACAAAAAAAAATTGGCATTTGTAGGTACAGTTGTCACTTAAGCGTGGTAAAACACATTTCAGAAAGCTTCTTTAATTGAATCATAATGCCTCGAGT